>WOGN01011061.1:0-10161 GCA_015342105.1 Leptinotarsa texana | reverse complement strand
TTCAAATAATGGTGGACGAGCGGGTTTGATGTCGTCGAGTGAAACTACATTTTTATCAAGACTCGTTGCTCCGATCGACTTTCCACACGAGTACTTTTATTCATAAAATTGTCCAAGTAACCTTAATTTTTTGAAAAATGTTGAAAAATATTTGTCATTTCAAAGTTTTGGGGTGTGGACCATCGGGGGTAGTCCGTTCCTGACTTTGTAGCTAAACAACTGACTCCTGCATAAAAGCTCATCGAGGGAAATCATTTGTTTAGTCAAATACCAAAATTTGGATGATTTTGAATATTCACTTGAAAAGTTATCGAAGAAAAACATTTTTATTTTGTAACTTCGAGGGCCTGTTACTTGGTAACGAAGGATTTTAGGAAAAAAGTTATATGAAGTACTGGTGTAATTTTGACCCCATCTATACATTCCCGAGAGGAAAAGAGGAAGTCCAGGGACACCCTGTATATATAAAATCGAGAAAGGTTATTGCAGTCATCACAAATAGAAAAATTTTATTTCAGACTGGAAAGACACAACACTTCAAATTAGGCCAATATACACGTGAAAGATACAATGCTACTCTACCAAGATCTTACGCCAGTGATTTTTTCTATGTACAAACAACCGATGTTGACAGAACTCACATGTCAGCGCAATGTAATGTCTTGGGGCTGTTTTCTCCTAAAGCAACAGAACAATGGAATCCTGATATAGCTTGGAGTCCAATTCCCATTCATCCATTAGATTCGAATGTCATAGCTGCGTTTCCCAAATGCGAAGCCTACTCTAGAGAACATTCCAGAGTTTTACAAAAGGAACCATACTATAATGATATCGATAAAAAGTACGCAGATTTGTATGATTATCTCACAGTTCACAGTGGCGTTAATGTTACGTCCCTGAGTGGAGTATCGTCTATTTTCGATAGTCTGTTTATCGAAAATGAGTTTGGCTATACCTTACCATCATGGACTGAAGCTATTTTTCCGGAGCCTCTAACCACTGTGGCAGGATATTTGTTCCAAAGTTATGGTTACAGCACCAAACTGGCACGTCTGAGTAAGTGGCGTATCGGTTCTCTCGTATTATGTTGATTTTGTTGCATTCATTTAAATTTCAATTATTTTTGTACTTTCACTTTTTGTACCATTTTATTGTCATAGAAAACGGTTCAACTACAAAACCCGGAGTTGCAATCAAATTTTCAGCACACAACTTTGTCATTTCATCAACAACCTCACTACTTCATCCAATTTCATGTTTTTGATAGCAATTGATGAAGTTAACAATTATTTCAATCTAGTTTATGACAAATATTGACTTTCACGATTTTCACTACTTATATTTCATGACAACATGTACCAAATTGATAGCACCTGACAATCAATAACAGTTTCATCAGAACGGCTTCATCCCAATCCCCCCATAGTTCAGATCCTTCTTATATTCTTCAATGTTCAGAAATAGTGACCGCCAACCTATGCGCTTTCTTCATGAAGCCTACCCAAAGAGGTATAACCTCAGCACTCATACCCCATACTACTCCACAATCTGCCTTTCACACTTCCCTATAGCACGACCTTGTCACACAAACTTTAGGCTGATTCACTATCCAACATAACGCTGATGCCACCCAAAGCTACAAAGACAATAAATATGAGTATTACTGCCTCAAGTTTGTCTCGATTTCAAGTACGTATATGTAGTGGACATATCGGTTGAGCGCATCTACTTCTCAAACAGGTCAACGGCGATTCGATTTCGATAGACGGAATTTCTTTTCCGGAAAAGCCTGATTTAGTATAGGGTTTTGAGTCCACTTCGAAATCGTTTAGTGTTTGTAGGGCACCACCGAAAGATATGCGGCTTCGAAGCCACAACGCAAAACGTAGAGAGCTTTTGAGTTACAAAATGAAGGCTAGGAACCTCATAGACATATAACTACTCGAGAATATAATTTTATATATGGTGTTTTGAAAAGTTGACAAATAATTCATTTCCCATTTTAGTTGAAAAAAAATTAAAAATAAGTTTCAGTTCGGGTACTCTATATTTTTTTCCTTGAAATGAATGTTTTCCATATTATCTTCAAGTCAATGGCAGTCAATAGTACTGAATAGTACAGCCAAATGGTACATTATTCAACAATAGATGAAAAGCTTAAAGTGAAACTATTCCGACAAGATTCAATCTGAAAAGCACACCGCCATTATATTATGACGATTCCACACAAATAATAAAACTATCACGTGTTATAACACGGTCAGGTGAATTTTGGAGGTATTGTAGAAAAAGACAAAAAATAAAAAAATTTTTTCGTTCACCTTTTTGTGACTTCATTAGCTCTTCTTCAGAAACGCTGAAGTAATAAAAATGAATTTTGTAATTTTGTAAAAAACAAAAGTGTTATAACACGCTCAGAAAAGTTCAGAAGATATTATAAAACATAAAAGTTTCAAAGCTATAGTCTGGATTTATAGTAAGAACAGCATTATTGAATACATCATCACTTCGACACGTGTTCTGATCACCAAGTGTTCATCTTGAAGATGAAGATCAAACTAATCATACTTACGAAGTTATCCTTATTTATGCCACCTCTTACCCTATTCTAGACACCTGCGTCTTAAATATGTTGATTTAATTATCTACTAGTCTCAATTAATTTACGATGTGTCCTCATGTAATTGTCAGGTAAATCTAATAATTAAAATAGTATTTTAACAAGCTATATAAAATTAAATTCACTACTAGTCTTGAATTCATTTTACAATGTATCCTTATGTGATAGTCTGATAAATATAATAAATAGAATATTACTTTTACAAGCTATATAAAATTGATTTCACAATATTGCCCCATCTACTAGTCTTAAATTGATTTTACAATGTGTCCTTATGTAATAGTCAGGTGAATCTAATAATCTCATAGGCATCTAAATGCCTGTTGTTGTTAACTCGTCTAACTAATCCTAATGAACTCAAATTTATGTTATGGTTTTGTCGCAAAATATGATGGGCAACTACTGATTTTTCAGGTCTTCCATACTTTGAGTGTGATAAGTGTTCTTTCATATCATATTTTGCATTGCAGTCCCTACATTTCAATTCGTAAATTCCAGACTTATCCAAATTCTCGACTTTTACTTTTGGATTTCCTAAAAGGCTCTCTAGTATGTGTTTTGAGGAACACCTTCATACCTAGTTCGTTGAAATTCTTTCCAAAGTTCTTCGTATATTAGTTGTATGGAACTAAGATATATTGATCATGGTTTATGTTGATTCAAAAGTTGATATTTCCTTGATTTTTAACCTAAACTTCTTCTTCCCTATTATATTGTTTACAACACCCCTTGAGAGTCCGTTGGTGGCTGTTATTTCCTGTATTGTACGTTTTTCTTTAAGGAACCTCTCATGTGTGAGTGAAAAAGTCAAGAGACGATGGACAAGAGAATTCAGCCCAGCACGTTTGTGCTGTTCGCAGTGTTGTGAACTGTCAGGAAAATAACTGTTTGTTCTCTGAACTCATCGTCTTCTAGCCCTCCATATTAGCTCCTCATTACCAAAACTTCAAGAAATCAAAGTTTTCTTGCATTTTCAAATTCATATGTGAATTTAATTGATGGGAATCTGTTATTTGCAAAGCCAAGAGGTTATCCATAGCTGTTCCCTGGTTCCAGGAGGGAACGGTATTCCCTTATCCTCCTACCTGGAAAACCTGTTCATGAGTAGATTCCAAATGGAAACAAAAGAAAAGTTAAAGTATTCTCCTAGGATATGGCTGAGGTATATGAATGATGTTTTCGCGGTATTCGATACCAAAATTCGAATATTGAGGAATGTGTTTCCTTTTCCAATAACAGATTAGAAAATGAAGGACAACTTTCATTTCTTGACGTTTTGGTAATGAGGAGCCAATACGGAAGGCCAGAATAGGATGTAATTAGAAAACAAGCACGTACAGGTATATTCCCGACAGTTCACATCACTATGGACAGCACAAACATGCTGAGCTGATTTTTTAGTGCACGTATTTTGACATTTTCTCCCAGACATGAGAGGTTCATAGGAAAAAATACAGGAAATAGCGGCCCATAATGGTTTCTCGAGGGTTGTTGTAGATAATATAAAGAAAAAGAAAAGTTTTAAGTTAAGAATGAACGATACCTTAACTATTACAATCTAGAAAAACCAAGATAAGTATACCACCAATAAACGAAAAATTTTGGAAAGATTCTCAAGGAACTAGATGTGAAGGTGGTTTTTAAAACAAGTCATACACTACATATCCATTTAGGAAATCCAAAATACAGAGTCTGGAATTAGGAAAAGTCTGGAATTTACGAAATTAAATGTAGGGATTGCGATGCAGAATATTATGGACCGACATAAAGATATATGAAAGTAAGATATAAGGCACAATAAATATTGCTGGAGTTTTTTCCGCAACACCAAATCGATATTTTTAAACCTCGACACGTGTTTTGATCACCAAGTGATCATCTTCAAAGAGGAAGATTGGAACTTCCTGTTTGAAAATGATCACTTGGTGATCGAAACACGTGTCGAGGTTTGAAAATAACGATTTGGTGTTGAGAAAAAACTCCAGTAATATTCATTACTACACCAAAGGTTCCAAGCAGTGCATCATAAGTATAAGGCACACTTAGCACTCTTGAAATATGGAAGACCTGAAAAATCAGCAGGCAGTGGCCCATCATTTTGGCAACAAAATCATTTCATAGACTTCAGTTCATTGAGATTAGATGGACAAGTTGATAATAACAGACATCTGGATGCCTATGAGAGTGTAGAAATAAGTATACATAATAATATCATAAATAACGATGGTAGACCATAACCTAATAGTATACTATACGACTTGTTGAAATAATATTTCAGTTATTAGATTTATCGGACACATCGTAAAATTAATTTAAGATAAAGTAATATTGTAAAATATTTTTATATATCTTGTTTATTAGACACACATGATTCACATATTAGATTATTACATAAGGACACATTGTAAATCAATTTGAGACTAGTAGATAAGGTACCATTGTGAAATTAGTTCAAGATACTTAAGACGCAGTTATCTAGAAAAAGTATCTATGGCATAAATAATGATAACTTTGTGAGTATGATAAGTTTGATCTACCTCATGAATATGATCACTTGGTGGTCGAAACACGTGTCTGGTGCTGGGAGAAACTTCAGTGATGAACATTCTATCGTGATAGTTTCTTTTGAATTCCTTTTTCAGGCGCTGGAACTTTTTTGAAAGAGGTTATAGAACACTTTGAAAACAAGCAACAAAATATTCCCAGTGCTCAGTTTTTCCGGATGTATAGCGGCCACGACTTCAATATTGTTCAAGTACTATCAGCTCTAGGTGCATATGAGCCTCACGTCCCATATTTTGCAAGCACCATCTACTTTGAGTTGTGGAAATCTTTTCTTGGTACTTACCACGTTAATATTTACTATAAACAAAAGGATGTTATCAAGAAGATTACACCAAAAGGATGTTTTCAATTTGATTGTGGCCTCAGCAATTTGAAAAAACAACTCCGTGATGTCCTCATTGACACAAATGATAAAGCAAAGGAATGTAGTTTATGAATATGTCTTGAATGGTATATGTAAAACAATTCAAATATATCAGTACTCTGCATACGTTGTATTATTTTATTCTAATCAGATGAGATGATAACTAATTGCTTGGCAAGTCCCATTTATGATGAAAAGAGAAATGATAATTTCTATGATTTTTACCACTTTCATTTGTAACTAGCGTTACTGCAGTTCCGTCCTATATGGACATGTTCAAACTTAAACAATAAACTAAGAATGATTCATTGCATTCGCTAATATATACCATTCAGTTACTTGATTAAGTACGTGAATTTACAGTTCACAATGCGCATATGCCAATTTAAAACCGGAGAGTAAATTAAATCGATTTGGTCATTCAACAGGTTGCATCCGCAATGTTTATGCTTGTGAATTTCCAAGGATTCTAAATAATTGCGTTTGCAACCCTTCCTTGCATAGTGCATAATTTCTGTATCGTTTAGATTCGAACACCTGTGGTTGCATGCCAAAGAATGGTTTGAAAACGACGAATCATTTTTTCCCAATCTGAAGGACCTTTCATGTTCAGCATACCGTTTTTGTAAATTTCGTCTGCATTGTCTCACTATTATACTTCGGACACTTAAGCTTATAAACTGCAGATTTCTCCAACTTGTCGACCTTATCTTTGACACTGAAAAGAATATGAGATAACCTAGCATATGGTCTGAATTCTACTTCTATATTGTTTTTTCTGAAGAAACCTGCGATCATTTCTGTTCTTTTTCCAAAATATGTTAGCGTTACCCATTTCTTGATTTCTAGTTGTACCAAAAATGAAAATGTTTTTCACCCAGGTCGGAGTTTATTATCGTGGTCTCCACGTTGTTCATGAATATGTCTGCTAAAAGTGGACTAAGGGGTGAGCCCATTGGCAAACATGAATCCTGTTTATAGAATTTGTTGTTGAATTGTGGGTAACTCTGATTCAGGCGATGGTGAAACTTCAATGGAAGTGATATGGTCTACTTTCGCTTGATCTAATATGTCTTAAATGAGGAGCTTATACTCGTTGTACGGTATATTAGAGAACATACTCGTTACATCGAATGAAACTGAAATTGAATTATGTAGGGCCGAAATATACACCAGCAAGAATTATTAAAAATAATTTGAATACGTTGATAACAGATACAGCTATTGCATTGAACCAGAAAGATAATAGAGATATAGGGGCATACAAGATAAATGAAGTTGTTCAGAACCATTCATTCTAGAAGAAGTGTACAGCCGGTTCTAGGCCTACCCCACCACTATGACGTATTAATTGCTTTTTTTTGTTGTTGTTTAGTAACATCAAGGGTTTGGTGCATGGATCGTTCAGATTTTTTTTTTCATACGAGATTTTGTTTGTGTGTGTGTGTGTGTGTGTGTGACATGGTGACGTTATTACATTTGATTGGTGTGTGTGTGTGTGTGAATGCACGGTACAGGGTTTCATCATATGCTTGTCTATGTACAACCATACGTATGTATACTTCGAAGATCATTCATGTAATGAATGTTGCATCGGTGTGAGCCCACCAAGTTAGTAGTGGTGTGACGTCACAGCAACAACCGTTCAACGGTAAGAGAGCAAGATGTTCACTCTACGACGTGTGGCTGTGTAATGCGTATTTATCAGTGTGCCCTCACCTCTCTCGATGTAGTGAAGGCTGTGCCTCGCTATCGATGGTGACACGCAGGTGGTCGAGGACTGTGCTAACGTCTGTCCTCTCTGTGAGCGCCACGACCACTGCCTGTTCGTATAGATATCTTTTATCGCATCCAGTTGGGAGGTGGGCTTGGCTGTGATGTCAGGCATTTCTATTGGTTAGCAACTAGCAATGTGAACCTTTTACGATTCCAAGGTAAGGGTGACTCGCACTGTTTAGTATAAAAGAAATGCCTGGCACACTATCAAATCAGTAGACGAATATATCTGCAGCAGGGCGATTCACTGAAGGTCATCACACTCGGATGGCTCGGTGAGCCGACGGTCGTATCAAAAGGTTCAGTCTAAACGAGGACCCTGCAGTGCGAAGGTGTACTTGCAGATAATACAGCGGTTTTCTTGACACTCTGACAGCGATGTGTGAGACGTAATCGATACAGTGTCGGCATATTTCACATTCTTCCTTCGATGTAATAGGTTGTCGATTGCGGTTATATACGAATGCTCTGTGTTTAGATAGATAGTACATGAATACTTCTGTAGTCTGTAGCCAAGGTCGAGCAGCTAAAGCTATATTTTCCAATAGGTTTTTCCGTGTATGCAATCCTTTCTCAATGTCATCTTCAGACACAAATTTCAAGGTCATAACAATATCGTATACTGAAGCCAATGATATATTCCACCTATGACTTGGTCTTGAGTTGTCTGTGACGATACATGATCATGAGTTAATACATAGCCATGAAAATCCCCTTTCAATCCTCCGCCAATTATTTGACCTCGAAAGCCGCAACGATTCGATCACCGGTCACGGTCGCATCAAAGTGTTCAGACTAAACTAGGACCCTGCAGTGCGAGGACGTACTTGCATTTAAAGGTATGTAACGTACTCTATACAGTGCCAGGATATTTCACACTATTCTTTCATTGTAAAAGAGTGTGAATAGTAGTTATTCAGCACTTGTATATAGAAATGTTCTGCGCTCAAGTTCGATAGAACATGAATACCTCCGTACCTAAAGTCAAGCACCTAAGGCTATATTTTCTAATAGCTCATTCCGCGTATGCAATCCTTTTCAAGGTCATCTTCAGACACGAATTTCAAAGTCATAACAATAACACTTGTTTCTGAAAGCTTTTCAAGTTCTATTTTGAATGATGATATATCAATTCACCTGTCGGCTCCTGAAGGCCCTTTCATTATAATTCAATATATTTTTAGGTTTCATACGAAAACGAAGATTTCCGTTGTGAAAACATGACACCAATGCTATATTCTGCCTATAACTTGGCCTTAAGTTGCGGTGCACGCCGGAAGAACTTGAGTTACGTCATCAGCGGAAAAAAACCCCTTTCTACTCTCAGCATATGACTTGACCTTGGAAGCTGCAATGATAACACCATTTCGGGTCGCACGTCAAATGACCTTGTAAATTAGAACTGATTCTGGATATTTCCGTTCCCCTAGACCTTTCAAACAATTTCATGTAAAGATTACTGAAACTATGATACGGGGCACCACAATGGCGTAGTGTGAGAATTAACGCCAATATGAAGAAAATTATAGGAAAATTTCAAATTTTGAGCTGTTGTGTTGTGAACAACTACATAATGAAATATTTAGATTCATTGTAGCAGCTCCAGCCATGACTATACGAAAAGATCAGATAGATTTCCTAATGCAGGTATAAATTGAAACATAAGTTTATGATGGGGAAATTGACATAAAACACACAAACAGTAATATCAAGATGAGAGTGCTTGAAAGTTAGATACAAGTGATTGAACCATATACTTGTAGTAAAGTATATATGGTCATCATTAAAATACAGACATCAGCTCTCAATTCTGCAACACTCAGGTAATAGATTTGGAGATTTATTCTTTTTGAGATGTCCTTCTATCAGTTAAGCGCGTATCGCGTTACAACTTTCGGCATCTTATTCGCAAAATGTCATATCAATTATGATGGAAATAGTGAAAGTTTGGGCTTTATTCGCTAAAAGTTAGTTGAATGTGTAATCTATACATAGTTGTGAAAACAATGCATATACCAAGATCCATGAATTTTTTTTATTAGAGGATTTTCAGAAATATATTGAAAAGGAAGTGAATTGCACTGTCAGATAAGAATATTGAAAAAATATCGCATGAAATACTTGTAGTCAAGTATATAGGGTCATCATTAATACACAGACATCTGCCCTCAAATCTGCAACAGTTAGGTGATAAATTTGGAGATTTATTCTTTTTGAGATGTTCTCCTATCAGTTAAGCGTTTATCGCGTTACAACCTTCGGCATCTTATTTGCAAAATATCATATGAATCATGATGGAAAGAGTGAAAGTAGTTTGTGCCTTATTTGCTGAAAGTTAGTTAAATGTGATGAGAAATTGGGATCCACACTTAGTTGAGAAAACAATGCATATATCAAGATCTATGATTTTTTTTATTAGAGTATTGTCGAAAATATATTGAAAAGGAAGTGGATTGCACTGTCAAATAAGAATATCAAAAAAAATATCGCATGAAATTTGAATGTCAGAATTCAAAACTGATAATTCGAAACCATTTTGAATGCAGTTGAGAAATTGTGTGCTGAAATATGCTTGATAGAAAAGAGATTTGAAAGGAATAAATAGGGAGTTGTATCATCATTTGAAAGACGTAGTTCATCAGCCGTCCTTTCAAAGAGAAAAACACAAGCACTACAGAAAAATCCTCAAGGCGCTGTGAGAGTGGTGCCTTTGCGAAAGCAGCGATTCAGAGCGATTCAGAGATCTGACAACACTGTCATCACCAAGTAGAACACCAGTGAATTTGTACAGTGAAAATCCGAAGTCAACAGCTCAATGCGTTCTACAGTTATAACT
>WOGN01011060.1:0-10162 GCA_015342105.1 Leptinotarsa texana | reverse complement strand
AAAGTCCATCTATAAAACAGAGAGTCCTTGAACAGAAAAACTTAAGAAACAGGGAAAACTATTATTAGGATAAACTATATTCTATGGAAGTAGGTAAGTACTACTCCTCCGGCATACCTTATAGAAGAATTAGCTCGTTATATTTCTTAGTCTATTCATTTCATTGATGCATCATTATTACAAGGCAGAGTCCCAGTTAATTTCGAAAAGTCTAATTCTTGTATCAGAAGGCCTCTGGAGTTTCAAATTAACGCTTTCATTGGCAAGTTTTTCATTTCGTTTCAATTTCTCTTTCTCTAACCTTCTTTTCGGTGCTCTGTGGTACGTTCACGACATCATTTGACACCCTGGTGCCACTCAGTCGTCGGCACAGCCTCACCTTGACTTGGGTGATAATTTGGTGAAAGATGCGCCACTTTTTTCAACTTAAAGCTTACTCGTGCCTGACGAAACACCGTTCCATGTTTAATTTTGAAGTATTCCTTCTCCTAGACGGGATGCAGACCAATGCTTATGACGCCTATCTCACCAACTACAGAACTTAGAGGGTGGCAGATGATAATATTTTTTTACAATGCTAATAAATATGGGTTATAACAACCTACTACACCATTTATTGTCTTCTTTTTAGAGTCGGGAAGTAGATATTTGAAGGTGAAAGCTTGATTTTATTTTTTTTCTAGAAATATATTTTTTTATTGAAACCGACCCTGAATGAATCATCTATTTCATGGTGGGCCTACCAACTGCCTATCATAAATGGATGTGTATACAAAATTTCGTGTTCCTGCTATTTACCGCTGGGGAGATCTCTCGTACGGAGCCGATCCTGGCAGCAGCATCAGTTCACGTTTATGATTACCATGCATCGGTTCTGGACCAGCATGCAAAATTTCAGGTCAATCGGATACCGGGAAATGGGTCAAATTGAAATTGCAAGAATTGTTAACATACTTACAAGTCAAGTTAATAAAAGCTTTTAAAAATAAAACATTTGACATTTTTCTACTGGGGAAAGAGCATTTAAAACCTTTGTTAAATTTTAAAATTGCGAAACACTCCCAAAATAATATTGTTGTATATTGTATGCGGTGTTAGATTTAGGTGGGTTGTTGCCTGAAAACAGGGAGTTAGGGAAGGCTGTCAAGATAAATCAGAGCGAAGATCGTGGCATAGTACACGTTATTAATAACACATAGTTGAGTGTTTTTTGGATCTTCAATGAGTCTTGTGCCATCCAGGTCAGCAAAAGCTAACAGTCGTTGGCATACAATAAAAATGGGTTAGAAAAAATTAAAAAAAGCATCTGAGAAAGTAAAAAGACTACTGATTGTAAAAGTATATTTTTGGATCAGCAAATAAAGCTATAAACATAAATTCTTAGGCAAGTTATAACTCCAACGATAAATGACATACAATTCAGGCATGCTCTCTAAGTGGCTCGGGGAGTTATCGTAGACCACCCAGAACGTAAGAATAAGGATTGATGCAGAGACCACAAAAATATTTCAATTCATTTTTTCAGATACTTTCGTACAGAAAAAAATTGAATCTACGAATTGTATTTTTTAAAACCTGATACCAAGCACCAAAAATAAACAATGACTCTGATACTTTCGTTTAGTTGTACCATGAGAATATGGAGAGATACTGAGAGGCCACTGAACACCGAATTCTACTGAAAAAGTAGTTAACAATATAGTGATCATCGCCAATACTGCAAATGAATGTAAAAAGTTCTCTCAAACTTGCGGTTACTCAACTCATTTACCTTGCAAACGAATACTTCAACATTCTTCTCTGCTCTGAGTTGAAGTTTTCATTTCCCATTTTCATTATGTTGAGGACACGTATGTGGGAAGGTACGCGTATGTAAGGTAAACTGTATTCTCTTAAAAAATTAATCAAAACCAATTTCCCGTTTAGACCTGTGGTGTCGTTTGTTATGGCACCTACCGTAAAAATCGCAGAAATCCTTATGATATTAATTCGAACCTATACCAATTTCAAGTCGAGATATAGTATAAATAATTCCTATCAATTAGTGAATAATATTACAAACGTAATTCTTCCTGATAACGCAAATTATTATCGTTTGATGTCCAAAATTTAATTCCCAGTATTCCCCCGATTGAAAAAATTGGACTGCTTGAGTGTCTCTTAGACAAAAACCACGAGAATCCACTAATAAAACATGAAATTTTAGAGTATGAAATAGAGCATGAAGTCCATTATATCAGTTATTTAACAGTTTCTTGCACTGTTACAGATACGTAGAGGATATTTAAGTCTGCTTTACTGGCAAGTTCGTTGAATATGTCAATTCCATCAACCTAAATGAAATTCACCACTGACTTAACTATTACGAAAAATATATAACTATTACGAAATATAAATTTGGAAACTTCTACAAACCATCTTACACCGACATTATCATACATAATTCCTTCACACACCGTTACCAGCATAAAGTAGCTGAATTCAATAATATGCTTCACAGACTATTGAATATTCCACTGTCTGAGGGTAATTTCCAGAGAGAGCTGAGTTTGATCAAACAAATCGCAGTTAACAACTGTTATAAGGTAGATATTATAGACTCCATTCTTTGCAAAAATCACAAAAGCAAGCCATGGACCTGGTCTATCCAAATTCAGTTATAGGACATTGTCATATTTGGGTGAACCCACCAATAATATTGCCCGCTTTCTTAGAAAGGAATGCATAAAGGTATCTTACAGTCTAAGTAAATTTATTGAAAAAAATAAAGACAAAAGTTCGGTATCGGATAGATCAGCTGACGTAAGGCTCTTGCTCAAAACTGTATATTGGCCCAACAGGTAGAACGTTTTTCCATAGAATTAAAGAGTATAGAAGTAGTTTTGTAAATAGAAAGACCACATTTTAGCAGAAGGACATAAGTTCAATCATGAATACGACGTGTTACATGTTACAACAGAAAAGCTCGAAACTCAATCTTCTAGAATGTTTAGAAATCAAGTGATTTAATGAATGATCAATTGGAATTGAATAACTCTCCGTTACTAAATGTTTTTTCAAATGTAGAAACTGGCATAAGCTAAGGTAACATAATTCATTATAAACTCAGGTACACATGAAACATTAAATGATCAAGTGAAAGTCAGTTACTTGAAATGTAGTTACTTCACATTGTAAAATTAGGTATATGAAGCATTGAATATATAGAATATAGTTAGTAAAGACACGCCCAAATAAGCCATTGTATAGCAAAACACGTGTTGCGTTTTTGTAAAACTGTTTGATGAAAATCTCACAATAAAGTGTTTTTCGAATACGTTAGTTATGGATTCTCATCAAGTATCGGCCAAATCCATCATGTTCCTTATAGAAGGGTGCACCGCTTGGTTACCTAACGCGTAACGGCACCAGTTTGTCTGGCTTTCTCTCACACATACGTCAACGAAAGGCAGGCTTCTCCTCTCTCGTCGGGCAGGCGCTCAGTATTTAGTGTGCGTTAGACATATACTGTTGAAAGTATAATGAAAATCTATCCAGGAAGCACGGAATGTGAAACGTGACTTAAAAATGATGATACTAATTTTGTGTACATAAATTATTAGTAGATATCAGTATGTAATCCTACAAAAGTAACAATTGTCTTATGGTAGCTATAAAATATGTACATACACCAAATAATCAATAAAATATTTTTTAATAAATAACCTTTCCTAACAGTATCATATTAACAAACATACAATTTTAAGTAATAACCTATGGTTTTCAATATTAAATAGTTTAATTTAGATTAGTTCAAGTTATCACTTTTGTCGGGGTCTCGAGACGCACTCGTTTTTTTATTTGAAGGACTACTCGCACTAACTTCTTCGTGGTGATCCTCCCTTTGCATTGAACAGATATGGTTTCGCCGTTTATGAGAGCAGCTATACTTATCATTAGGGCCGGTTTAATTCTGGAACTGAGTTTATAGTGATTTGATTTATCACTACTTAGGTGAAGTTAAGGCTATGTGGCTACTTACTGGATGGACTGAAATACAGATAGCACAGATGGCTAACACACAGATGGGTAAAACACAAATGGCACTACCAGTATTGAATCCATGTGATTTTAAGTCAACCCCAGCCTTCAAAAGACACGTGTAGAAATTAGAAATTTCCCAGCTGTCGGACTATTAGTTTGTGGGATAGAACATTATAAATGAAGCAACTTTAATTAGTTTGAAGAAAAGATATAAAAAAGAAGTTGTTGTGTCAATAAACCATTCTTTTCTGACGAAAAAATTACTGTTGACGCCTAGGCCTGGCTTTATAAACATTATTCGGACTTTTCACCAAAAACATCAAGCGCTGAGAAGTGATTTGTTGGCTTTGAACAAGTTGAAATGCGCACCGAGGACGATGCACGCAGTGGAAGTCCCAAAGAGGCTGTTACCGACGAAAACATTAAAAAAGTCTAAAAAATAGTCTTGGATGATCGCAAAGTGAAGTTGATTGAGACAGCTGAGGCTCTAAGGGTATCAAAGGAACATGTTGGACATATCGTGCATGAATGATAGAGTATGCGAAAGCTCTGTTCAAAGTGGGTGCAGCGCGATCTCACAATCGGACGAAAACAACATCGTATATATGATTCTTAGCAGTGTTTGAAGGTTTTTCACCATAAAAACCCCGAATATATGCGTCGATATGTGATTATGGTTGATACATGGCTTCATCATTTCACGCCAGAATCAAAACGAGCGTCATGTGAGTGGCCTGCACGTGGTGAACCGACTCCAAAGCTTGCAAAGGCACAAAAGTCGGCTGGCAAGGTTATGGTATAAATATACTGGGATGCGCATGGTCGCATGGTTTGATATTCATTGATTAACTTGAAAAGGAAAAAGCCGTCATCAGCGACTATTTCATAACTTTATTGGAACGTTTGAATGACGAAATCGTAGAAAAGCGGCCCTATTTGAAGGAAAAGAAAATGATGTTTCATCAAGTCAATGCATCCTGTCACAAATCAATCGGATCCATAACAAAATTGCATGAAATGGTCTTCGAAATGCTTCCGCAGCTACCGTATTCTCCAGATCTTGCCCCCAGATTCCTGTTCCCAGACCTCAAGAGAATGCTGGCTGGAAAGAAATTAACCGTCGATGGAAAGGTAATCGTCGAAACATAGGCCTAATTCGAGGCTAAACACAAATCGTACTATAAAAATGGCATCGAAAAATTGTATGACCGCTATATTGAATGATTAAATCTATGTTAGCCTATGCATTTTTCAGCCCAATTGTTACTTGTGCCCAAGTGTAAAAACTTGTAGGGAAATAATATGAAAAATAAGAATAGCATTTGAATTTCCATATTTTTAATTGTGAAAGAAAGTATTCATCCAAGAATAGAAAAGGTCTCGCTCATATTCTAGCATCTATTGCATTATTATTTATCAAATAAGATTACATAAATCATTGAGGTGACTATTTGAATTATTATGGAATTCTGAAGTGTTTATTTCATTGTTTATTAGGTATCATGTAATTATCATGTGAATAACCGTAATTTTTCATTATTGCATATGCTGCTTGATAGAATTTACCTTCGTTATCAAATGCCTGTATTTATCAATTCAGGAATCGACTGGAAAAACATTCATTTGGAGAAAATATTTCACGTAATGATAATAACGACAATCATTCTCATATTGAAATTCACAAGGTACCAAAAGACAGGACCGGACTGAGTTGATATTATTTATTGTATCTCCCCAGGTCAAATGACTGATTTTTGTTGGCGATTTGGATATTTCAGCGTCTGGTGTCCGAAAGGATATTGAAAAATTCAACAGATTGTGAACCATACAAATAGGCTCAATATTAGGGTCAAGTGTAAGAAATATTGAATGGTTTCCTGTCAATAACTGAACTTTTTTCAAGGACAGAACACAAGCACCACAAGAAAATCCTTAGGCTGCCTTAAGAGCGGTACATGTGCGAAAGCAGCCATTCACAAATATGAATCGCTGGAGATTGAATTCCTTTGGAAAAACGTTCTCAGGAAGTTTATTCCACATACTCGCAGTTCTCCAAATGAAAGAGTTCGTAAGCACTGAAGTTCGAATTTGACTGAGTTGAACCTCAAAACGGCGAGCAGCCACAGCCTGTCGCGTATGCACCATTCTTGATGGAATCAAGTGTGTCTAGTCACTTGAAAACCTCCCGTGAAATCTCCAAAGTTTCTTAGATGTTCCAGCCTATCAAATTTGCAAATGATGTTCGAATCTACAATCAGGTGGATGGCTCTTTTCTGAAAATAATCTAGCGGAACAGTCCCAAGCTCCTGAGAAGCAGCCTTTGCCATTCCAGCGACATAACTGGACCATGACATATTGGTGTTCATTTTGACCCCCAACAAACTTAACGAAGCAGAAAGCGGAATTGTCTGTCCTGACATTATTATATCCATTTCGGAGACATTTATCTTCTTGGAGAAAACCGATGCCTGGGTTTTTGTGGCATTAAATTGAACTTGGTTACTTTCAACATAATTCTAAATCACCTCATTAAGATATGCAACCTTCTGCTGCCGGTGAAGATACTTTTATGCCTCCGTAGCCGATGTCCTGGAATCCAAATGGAATGACGAGACAAGTGTACTGTCGTCAGCAAAGCAATATATTAGAATCTTCTTTTTTTCCAGTAAGTCGTTGAAATACAATAAAAAAAGAGTTGGAGACAATATAGACCCGTGGAACACCAGCAATGTTGGTAAAAGTATTCCGAGAGGTATCCATCGACGGCCACTTGCAGGGAACATTCTTTCATTCTTTCAGCAAGCTGGAGAAGTGATCCGACAAGCCAAAGTATCGAAGTTGGCCAACAAACTCTCAAACACATTGGAAATATCAAGTGCAACAGCTCTTGACTCTCCATGTTTATGAATTGCGTTATTCCAAATATGCGTGACATATGATATGAGGTCGCCTGTTGATCTTCGTTTCCGATAGCCATATTGATGATCGCTCAAAATGTTAAAGCCTTCCAAATATTCAAGGATATGGTAGTTTGATTTTTCTTGCCCTTTTTGAGAATAGTCTGAACGCAATAAGAAGGAAGGAAAAACCTCTTCCTTGTAAGACAGGTTGAAAAGTTTGTAAAATACTGGTGCGAGTTCATTGGCGCACTTTTCAAGAACAATAACGGGAACTTAATCTGGAACAGAGTAGGTGGTACCTTTCCCAAAAAATCAACTGTGTAAAAATTTTCTGAACATGCTTGAATTATTGACAAATATCAAATTAGGCCTCATTTTCTATCGAATAAAGAAGACGTACTTATAATATTCCACAGTTTCTAGATAAGATGACACAATCAGTGTGGTTACTTTTGAATGAGAAGCACTGTACAGCTTTCTTATCAATATTATCGAAAATCATGGAGAAGTCTGTTAACCAACTGTTGTTAAAATATTTCAGATGCTTCAGCAACTTGACTGTCCATTAATATGGTAAAACAGAGGAATAATCAATAGACGACATGCTTATATATGTATCCTTCCTTTGAAACAACCTAATAAGAAACACAGTGTCGCGAAAATTTTGACTTTTAACCTCGAAGTTTCGACTTCGATCCCGAAATTCCACTTTAAACTAAAAATTCCCTATTTAATATCAAAATTTCGATTATGAGCTCGAAATTACAACTTTCATCTCTGGATTTCAACTACAATTTCGTAATCACGACTCCAAACTCGAAATTACGAGTCAAATCTCGAGATTTTGACTTCAGACTCCAATTTTTTCAGTCTTTCATTCAGATCAAATATGTTATACAAACTTATAACAGATTATTTTGAAAAACTAGTTTTGAATTTCTTATTTGAGTATTTATTATTGTCATCATTTGATATGAGTCAGCGCAGAAACGTAAAAGCGTTTTGTGTTATAAGACTCCGCCCAATCAAGTCAATTTCTCCAATGTACTATTGAAATCAGTTTGTGATCAATAGCTATCTTTTGTGGTGGGTACAATTCGGTTTTAAATGCGCATCAAAATCTCGTCTTAGTTAACGTGTACTATACTCATTTTGAACCGTATCTTTCATCTATCTCTATCTTCAACTACCAATAATCAGAAGAAGTTTAACGAATTTTTGTCTCATCAAATGTAAAAAAATCGTATATAAAGAACTGTATTTTTAATTTTAGCTATTATTTTCGAATCATCTGGTTTTTGAAGGACCCGTTTACTGCTTTGATATTTTTGATTTGGCAAAAAATCCTTCTTGGGGCTGGAACATATAAACGAAAGCACAGATTGTTTACGGACCAGGTTCATTCTGAGCGAATCACTATCTCTTATTTTGAGTTTACAAAGTTACAATCAGTGTCAGCGATATTAGTTTTCTTTTGTCTTAATCTTAATCCAGATTTCCGTATTACTGTGAGGACCCACATATACCATTAGCTCCACCTTTGTTACTCACCTAATTCTCCCGTAGGTATGGAAAAATCAGCCGGCAGTACAGCCAACTTTCTTATCTTCTGCGCGTTAGAGGTAGCCTGCCTATTCACCCTTTCGATACCTTCGTTTAACGCATCCAGCAATTTCTTATCTGGACCGCCTGCCAATACTTCCTTCACGGTTTCTGCTGGGCATCCCAGACTGCTCAGCCATTGCCGAACAGACCCGAGTAGTTTGTCATTGGGGGCACCAGTATCGGGATCCACTTCTGTTTTCAGAGTAAGAAGCACGGAAAGGAATTTCCTCTTGTCGCCCACCAAGAAGGCATTGCTGATTTGAGGTAATTCAGCTTTGACTTGTTGTTCTATGGGGACGGGAGGAATGTTTTCCCCACCAGCCGTTACGAGAAGTTCTTTCAGTCTGCCTAAAAAGAATGGAATGATTGAAAATGATTTATAATTTTTTACAGACAAATTGAAGTAATTTAACGCCAATCACGACTGTGCGATTCTCTTTCCACTGGTTCGACGTTACGCTATCTCTCTCGCCACAATGAGCTTGAATACCTATAGTGTATACAGTTGTGTTTACTGCAGTATACAGTGTATTCGCAAAGTATGGATTAAATTCGATATTTCCAAAACCAAAGGTCGTTCTACAAAAACCTGAAACACGTCGATTTTTTATTTTATTATTCAACAGTTTACAACAAAATTTCATTACACAGGGTGATCCATATTAATGTGATGATGTCATCGATATTTTTTTGAATGAAATACCCTGTATTTGGTGTCAGTTTTAGACATTTCGTAACGAGCTGATTCCGAAAAGGTATGATACTTGGGGTCTAACAGACAGAATTTGACAGATGTGCGCTTAGAAAATAAATTTTATTGATAACTAATAGAAGTAGAAATTAATTAATTATTTCATATTTTTTTCTAATGATTAATTGAAAAATGGGAAAGTAATCCAGTAATGAATACATGACTTTATTTTAAATGTTTGAACTGTAGACCTTGCTGTATTTGACAGTAACCTAAACGTTGAATAAATTCTTGTTGATCCTTGTTTATGGTTTTTTGAGAAATATTGTTTTCTCTTTTAATTCTTGAATATTTGGTGGTGTTGTTTTATGAACAACATTCTTCAGATGGCCCCACATAAACTAATCCAACGAATTTAAGTCTAGCGACCTCGCTGGCCATTCAATATGTCCACGTCTACCAATTCATCGGTTCGTAAACATTTGGTCGAGATACCTTCGAACATCTGAAGCATAATGTGGAGGCGCACCATCCTGTTGAAACCATAAACTTTCATCAAAACTGCCAGTATTAATTCTAATCGGGAATAAATTAATTAAAGTAGGTACAAGATATCCCCTTAAACACTGAAGGTTTCTTGTCCCGTCCGATGATCCTGTTTCTTACAATGCCAGCTATTAACTTTTGCGGGTATTGTGTATGATGCTCACGCATCCAGTGCGGGTTTTCTTTGGCCCCGTACCTACAATTCTGACGGTTGACCCCACTATTTAATGTAAAAGTGGCTTCATCAGAAAAAAAAGTTACGTGGACACGGTCTCGGTGACAGTTATCCATCATAGCTTCACAAAATTCTATTCTTCTATCTGGATCACCCTCGTTCAATTTCTTTAGAAATTCGATTTTAAAGGGATGCCATTTTTCCAATTTTAATACTTTGTGT
>WOGN01011058.1:0-10162 GCA_015342105.1 Leptinotarsa texana | reverse complement strand
ACCTCATTTTTTCACGAATAGCCCAAGTCGAGGACGCCTATGAACAAAATGGTCGAAGCCTTGTGTCAACGTCTGAAATGACAGTCTTTGAGCCTTCCGCGTATTGCGCAGACACGTTTTCATAAATTCCATATGTTATGTTGGTGGTGACAATGAATGAAACATGGATCCATCACTTCACTCTGGAATCAAAACCATCGTCATCTGAGTGGAGAGCAACTGGTGAACCTCGTCCAAAGCACCCAAAAGCACAACAGTCGGCTAGAAAGGCTATGGCCTTGGTATTTTGGGATGTGCATAGTGTAATATTCATCGACTATCTTGAGAAGGAAAATACTATCAACCGTGAATATTATATAGCGTTATTGAAGCCTTTAAAGACCGGAATTACGGAAAAACGACTCTATTTGAAAAAATAGATAGTGCTGTTCCATAGAGACAAGCCACAGTGGCACAAATCGATGGAAACGATGGCAAAATTGCATGCAATGGGCTTCGAATTACTTCCGCAGCCACCGTATTCTCCAGATCTGGTCCCCAGCAACGTTATGCTGTTCTCAGATCTCAGGTGAATAGTCGATGTTAGAGCGGCGCTGGAATGAAAAGTCTGACTCTTGATTACGTTGATAAATATAACTTTGGAGAAAAAAACGCGTTTTTCTTCTTGTGCCTGGGATTTTTCAGCCCAGCTGTTAGTTACGAAACTCACAGAGAAAAACAATTGTTGAACTGTTTTATAGTGAGCAAAGAGATGAAAAATTTGTACAATTAACATTTCATTAAACATTGACAGTCGGATTATTGTGTATTTCAAAGCTATGTTGCCAGTTTTGTTGGCATCCATGCAGGCCAACAAACTCGAAAAATAACTTTGTGTGAAAAGGCACACCCTTTGAAAAAATTAAATATTTGTAAATTGGAGTTTGCTATATAATGTTTCAATTTTTAGGAAATCGGATCCTAAATAACTCCATTCCACTTGACGCTGTAGTTGTCTGATTTTTGGGTCATATAAGACAACGAAATAAATTAATTAATGATTTTTATCTATCATATTAGTTGTAGAACTCACCTATACTGATAACTACCATCGGGGTTGATATCGCTCTCAGAACGGACGATGCCAGCACTTTTAGCTTCTTGATTGTACTTCTGGTAGTACTCGTTGTTATAATAATTTTTATTCAAATATTCTTTGTTGTAATAGTCGACTGGATTTTTCTTTTGGTAGTCTTTGTCGAAATATTTGAGTGGATTGTATTTGTAGTTATTGGGTAGGTACACATTTTTCCCAATGTACGGGTTGTTTGGGTTCTGGAATAGTTGGTTTCTGAATAAATCTTGAGTAAATGGCGAGGTAGTAGTTGGGAAAGTGGTAGCAGGGTTTTCTTCGCCAAAAGCAACGGCCGCTAGGCACAAAATGACAACCTGGAAGCAAAAATTGCAAAATTCAAAAAGAGATAAAATATTTTTGGGAAAGAAAGTTTTTGGCTTTCTACTACTCCATCTTGTTACAAAAAAGAAAGATGAGGGAATCTTCTTTGGAAGATTCCCTCTCATTTTGCATATGATAGCTGAAAATAACCAATTTTCCACTTTGAATTTTGCGTTTCTTTGAAAAAAATTTCAGCAAATCGATATATTTCACTAATAGTACAAATTAAAGAAGATTTGACTAATAATTCGGAAAAATATGTGTTTTGCATAAAGGGGTGATGTGAATAAATTGCAGAGGAGATTTGCATACGTTCTTATGTAATAATATGCTCTTCTATAAATGCTAAATACATATCAACTCAATTTCAAGTGAAAATTTAATCTTGTGTTTCCACTTATCTGTGTTTCCACTTATCTGAAAGATGTTTTGGAATGGATTGTTTTCATAGTTCACGAGTCAGCTAATACGAGTAACATTAACTGTTACAATCATCATAGTTACAGACACTTTCCTGTTATATCATTCATCAAGAAATAGCATTTCTAAATATTTGAAAATAATGTCCGAAAAAAATATGGGATGAATACGGATCCTATAGTTTTTGAAAGAAGTTGAGCTGGTGAATTTAATCTTGGCTTCCAGAAATACTAATAACTGAATTGAGAGCATTTTGTGAAATATCCCAGTATTTCTGAATATCTTATTTTTTTCTCGATAAATCAGCAAGTTTGGTCAAATTTGAAAAAAGGAAGTGTTCATAAAATCATAAATAAAAACTCTCATGAATTGATGGAAAAGTTTATGTATAGTTAGTGGAGTTTTAACTATAACGAGAATGATTTGAAGGCTTCGATTCCATCATTGAGTTTAACAGTTTAATGTTGTTTTGATCGGCTACATTTTTGAGGAAGTCCATTTGAAAAATGTGAATCTGAAATATCATTAATTATAATATTCAAAATGCCATTCAATACTGAAAATTACTCCATCACCACGATTTCCAAATTTTTCAATGGACCGATCACTCAATTTTTCATTAAACAGCCAATAGATTGTTCAAATATACGGTAGAATTATAAGTTTACCCAAAGACCGACTGGATTTTTGTTACATTATTAAATTAAATATTTCGTTTCTCACAGAATTACCTCACAATACAAGTTAATCTAAATATTATCATTTTCTATTTCAAACAATGCGGTCCAGTATACAACTTTTATAATACTTTTTGAAACAACGATAAAAATAAAATGGAAAGAACAATAAAAATTAATTGGCGCTCCGGGGCGCCAATTTGAATTTGAATCACAAAATTTGAATCACGAAATGAACACAATTTCGTTCATTTGAGTTGTTATTACCATTAAAAAATCAGCACATGCTTTTCACTACTTACCAATTTGAACATTCTGAATATCTTTCACAAACAACTGTACTGTGAATGATGATTTAGAATCAAATCTTTTTTTATATACAATTCTGATTCTTTCCAAAACCAATGAATTCGTTGGAAGGAAATTAATTGTTCACCAATTACATGAGATAACATGAATGTTGATGAATCAATTAAAAAGTACTAAAATGAATAAAATGCTTGCCCAATTCTGTTAAATTTGATTTCATAACATTATCATAAACCAACGCAATTCCGGTGACTTCAGTTGACTCTGAAAATTAATATCAGACAATCTGACACTGAAAGTATTTGATACTTCGTGAATATATCCTGCATATTTTCAACTGCAAGCAGAAGAAAAAATACATATATTGTTCAATAACTTATTAGATAACAAAACGAACAGCATGTTTGTTAACTACAGAAGTACTCGTATGACTTAACTTCTGTCGACGGGCACCGAAAATTACGATCAAAGGCTCATTCGACTCGAAATGACCTCCAGCAACTTTTTGAAAAATTTCAAGAAGGACTCGAAAAAATTGCAAAAGTTATAAACAATTCAGTGAAAAAGAGGGGGTTTAGTTTTTTGCCAATACCTCGAAAAATATGACTTCTCGGAACTCTATCACCAATATTTATATTTTTAATTTAGAGGTGCAAATAGCGTTAAAAGCGGGCGATGCTCTTCCCGCAGGCGCTGACCGATACGGACTTTTGAACAATAAAAATTATTTTAATCAATTAAATATAGTTATTAAAAAAAAATTCATGTACCTCCCATACCTCACATACCTCCTGGATAAACGAAAATTCACGGAAAATTGTTTTTCCCGTGATTATTTTATTAGATATACTTCAGTCAAATAACTAATGTTCACAAGTTTTAAATTTACATAAAAATCCTGAAAATTTTAAACCGAATTCCTCAATTTTTTCCACTCCTTGGAGGTTTTCTTGAAAGCTTTCAAAACAACCCTTCCTCTTAAAAAAATTAAAAAATTTCAATTTTCCAGTTAGTAACATTAACAAAGTTATTAATATTCAAATTTATTCGTATTCTCACTATTTGAAGTTACATAAAAATGTTTTTTCATAATGTTTATAAATTATTAACAAATGTATTGTTTATAAGATATTTGAAGTTTTTTGAGAATATTTTCATCAGTAATGAATATCATGGTTTCAAAAATAAAATCGTTTCTTAAAAAAAATTATTGCCTTAAAACACATTTGTTAAATAACAGTTTTTTTCTACTAAATATGAATATTTAGAAACGATTTTTTGTTTTGTTTGAAAATTTCCTTAAAACAAATGGTTTACTAAATGAATAAAGAAAATCTAAATTTATGAAATGTATTTTTTCAGAATAATAAATAGAAATTATAATAAAAATGATCATTTCTTCATCGCAAATTATATTCAATAGAAAAAAATTGTTAATCAACAAATGCCTTTTTAAACAAAAAAAAAAAAGATTTCCAGGAAACGACTTTTTTGAACAATTATATTCGTCACTGATGAAAAACCCTTCAAAAAAATTTCAAATATCTTATAAACAATACATTCGTTTGAAGCAATGTTTTAAACAAATAGAGCTAAAAATTATAAAAAATCAGTTTTATGTAACTTCAAATAATAAAAATAAGAATAAATTTGGATATTGAAACACAAATTTTCTTTGCTTCAATTGAAATGTTCACTTTTTAACGTCTTTGATTATTGATAGGAATGGAAAATCCAAATTTTTCAATTTCTCCAACGGGAATCTTTTTTGAAGGCTTTCAAGAAAAGCTCCAAGAAGTGGATGTTTTCAGTTTGAAAATTATCAGGGTTATTATGTAAATTTGAAACATGTAGAAATTAGTTAATCAACTAAAGTACCTACATCCAATAAAATAATCACGGGAAACATTTTTTCCGTGTATTTTCGTTTATTCAAGTGTCCAGAAGGTATGTGAATTTTTTTTCTCAATACTGATATTTAATAGATTAAAATATTTTTTATTGTTCACCAGACGGAACCATATTCTTTACTTACCTATTCCAATATCCACCTTGACTCAACATTCTCTAATTTATGAAAGTATTAAAGTATATAATCACCTTCCTACCATTCTAAAAAATAGCACAGAAATCAAAATCTTCCGAGGTACAGTTAAAGATCTTTCAATCAAAAAAGCTTATTATTCGATCCATGAATTCAACCATGATAACCTGTGAATTCTACTTGATTTTTCAATGTTCAACTAAACTCATCTGTCTTCTTAATGTTTCATTTGTGAAATGGCAATGTTTTTATTTTTTACAAGACTTTGTTAATAAGATACTTATCTTCCGACAATATGATGACTTGTATTGTTTGCTTCAATTTGCACAATATAAAGACGTTATTATTTTGGTTTATGATCAAAAAATACTAAAAATCACCAAAATCTCATTTATTAACTATGCATGTTATATGTCATCGTCAACAATTTGGACTTAATTATTAAAAAAAAAATTAAAACCGTAACTCGACTACAGATAAATAAAATAAATTGAAGAGAATACAAGTCAGTTCTCAATAGCTATTATTTTTATATTGAGTGAAACAAATGCCTATCAAACGACGTCATTCACTGAATAAATAGTTTTTTTCTGCGACAGACATCACCTAGATCTTACCTATCATGCAGAATCATGGAATAGCTGAAAGTTTCGAATGGACATTTGAAATATTCATTTCCTGTTATTTCTTTCGAACTCGACAATATCGAAGATGACATTTTTTTCTAAGAAGATGAAGTAGGATAACTATGAATAGACTGGAATGAACCGATCAACATGAATAAAGTTGCTCATAGTCACTGCAAAAGTGAAAATAAAAAAAAAACAGATAAATATCGATCCGCTGTAGGTTTAAAACTAATAAATCGTGCCTAAATTCCGTATTTGCTTGCATTGGTTTCATATTACCATTTGACCTTAATGGCCAATCCTAAAGAAGTTGAAATCCATTAAAGACAATTTCCCTATTGAACTATAATAGAATTGTATTCGGCCAACGCAAAATCAAACAAAGCACGCCCACAGGTTTGTTATTTCACTATTGAAAAGTGTTTTATTAGATCATCTTCAATCTGCGGGCCATCGTCAAGGTTGTTTGGACTATTTTTCTTCAATGCTTATTATCAATCCATTAATTTGCTTTATTGGTGTTTCTAGATGACATTCGTATTAAAAATCCACAATCCTATTTAATAGGCCATAATAACCCCATTCAATTTGTATTATTGTTGGCTTACTTGAATGGCAACATTTACATAATCGCTGTGAAGTGATATCAAAAGAATTTTGATAAATAATAATAATATTCAGTGCGAATAATTTCCTGACACCAGAATGAAGATGCCTAGATGAAAATAATATAATAGCTTGTGAAATATGTTTTAAGTTATAACCAAGATAATGAATGATTATTAATAGGGTTCTAGAAACGGAGAGACGTATACTTACTCCAAGGTGGACCAAAATCGTTCACAAAACGATACCTCTGTGAAGGATTCTCTAATAAGCAATTATCGACACAAACTCCAGCAGATATAATCCCCAGAATTACAATTTACTTCTACAGTGCTAGTCTCTAACTTCTCTTCTCTAACAAACTTCAAACATTAAAAAACAAGTCATTTTTTAAATACTTGAACACTTTTGAAAAAATCTAAGAACATTAACGGCTTTTTATCGCTCATTCTCTTTATTTCTTAACTTCCTGTTCAGATGTCGAAAGAGTTTCGGAATATTAAATATGACAATGTAATTGAGTTGACTTCTAAAACATTCGATGTAGTACAAGGTGATATAATTATTTCAAGACGTGTAGCAATATACGATCCATTTCTAAGGAGCTATTTGAATTACACTTTTGAAGAATTTTTTCAAAGACAAAACACAAGCACTACAGGAAAATCCTTAAGGCGTTCTTAGAGCGGTGACTGTGCTAAGTAGTGATTTATATTAGATTTGAATCGCTGAAGATTAGGTCCATTTAGAAAAACGTTCTCAGGAAGTTTATTCCATATAAACGCTGTTCTGCAAATGAAAGAGTTCTTAAACAGTGAAGTTCGTGGTGCACTGAGTTGAACCTCGAAATGATGAGCAGCTACAGTCTGTCGCGTATATCTGGTACGTATCGCTCTTGGTGGAATCAAATGTGACAAGTCACTTGAACACTTCCCGTTGAGAAGAGAGACAAATCTCCAACCTTTCTTCAATGTTCCAGATTGCAAGTGATGTTCGCGTCTCCAATCAGGTGAATAGCTCTTTTCTGGATGGAATCCAACAGCTTCAGGGTATGTTTGGCGGTGGAGCTCCATAGATGAGAACAGTTCTGCAAAAAAAGGTCTGATCTGTGCTTTATAAAGCTTCAAAAGTTGCTGAAGTATGTACGGTTTTTTGGTTGAGAACAATATTCCAAGCTTTTGAGAAGCAGCCTTTGCAATTCTAGCGATATCATTGTAGCAAGACATATTGGTGCCCATTTCAACCCCCAACAAACTTATCGAAGCAGAAAGCGGAATTGTCTGACCTGACATTATTATATCCGGTTGGAAAACATTTGTCTTGCAGAAAACCAATGCCTGGGTTTTTGTGGAATTGAATTGAACCTGGTTACTTCCACCCCAATTGAAAATTACTTCTAGATCCTCATTGAGCTATTCAACTTTCTGCTGCCTGTGAAGATGTGCATCCGCAGCCAATGTCCTGCAATACAAATGTAATGTCCAGACAAAGGTGCTATCATCAGCAAAGCAATTTATTGGATTCTTGATTTTTTCCAATAAGCCGTTGATATACAATAAAAAGAGGATTTCACGCTATTTAACGGGAACTAAATACATGGGGCTAACTTATCATAAAACTAGTGAATTTAATTTGAATTTAAAAGGTTTTTCAAATGCTGATTGGACTACCGACATAAATGACAGAAAAAGCGGCAGTAGTATCATATTTCATGATATAATTCCATATCATGGTACTCAAACAAGCAAAACTGTGTCGCTATGTCAACAATCGAAACTGAATTCTTGGTAGCGGCTCCTTGTGCACAGAACCTTGTAAACCTCAAGGGAATTTTGAATGATTCAAAAGTTGAACTATTACGACAATAATAGTTCAATTTTTATGTCCAAAAGTAATGAAAACTCTAAAAGAGTCAAACACATTCATAATATTTTTACTCGAAAGACATAATCTCCCAAAACATTATAATAATGGAATATGCATCAACTGACCAAAATTTAGCATACATGTTAATCAAAGCTGCAAGTACAGATATTTTTGTAAACCTTAGAATAAAGTATAATATAATTTAAGTTATTTTCATTTCAAGGAGGAGTGTTAGAAGTATAAGTTGCCAACACTGTATTTTCTATGACATAGATCTCAGAACTAATGGAACCTCCATGTTGTTTGTTATTTTTGAGCGTGTATACAGTATGTAATATGAATGAAAGGCAACTGTTACAATTACAAAAAGTGTGTTAATGTGGATAAATGTAATTCAGAAATGCAAAAATTATTTCACTCAATTTATAAAAGTTGAATCTTTCGAAAATTCATTTCGAAATATTTATTTTCTCGATATGTATGTAGAACAACACCATAGGTCTTATCATCAGTGCTATGTTGAACTACGAATACATTGTTGGACTTATTTGTCCTTGAAGAATAATTCTGAGTAAACGTAGTCTATATACTCGGGAGGAAACAGTGCTTTTCCTGGCATTATATCAGTAGCAAAATGTTACATTTTGACGTTTAGAATCTCCAACTTACGTTTTTTTTTCAATTTTTTACATTTCGAGAAACGTTTACACACCGGGACTAACAAGTAATACATCAAAATTGACAGTTGATATATCATAACAGAGTTAGATTATCCAAACCGACGATTAAAGAGCATTTGCACACGTCTCCTGTCCATTTTGATAGGTCAACTATCACTTAATAGGTCAACTATCCTTCTAAAGATCAATCAGCTAGTGTTGCCAACATTTCCGCTAGAAAAGTTATTTCTATCAACATCATTTGATACAATTTTCTCGAGCAGAAACACAACTAAGAGGGTATTCATTTCCTTCGAATTAATTTATGAAATCATCCATAAAAGCAGCAAACATATGCAGATTTTTTATTCATGCAAAGAAAATCCTTATGAACAACGATGGTCATTCCTAGAGTCTTTCATGTAATATGTTTGAGGTCTTATATTTTGATACTGTCATATGCAAAAAATGATAGCCAAAATTAATGGAACAATAATACTATTCTTGTTCCTTCTTTGAGAAGTTACAAGTTGTGTTAAACATATCAAACCCATGTCTCTTAAGTGACATCTACGGGTTTGAAGGTACAAGTGACGAAAGTAAAATCATCAGGCAACTGTGCAATATCTTCCATTTGAAAGATCCTCGCAAGTAACTTCCTATGTATGAAAAGCTAAAATTGATTTCATTTGTTCGGGACGACTAATGACAGAACAGTTTCGGAGTACTAGCTCTTCTTTAATACTGGGCGGATGATTTTGGAGGGATTGAACCGTCTGAATATCCCGAACAAACCCCACCATGTCCCCTCCCGGGTTGAGTGGCCTGAGTTGAAATCTTCTCCACACGGTTAGTGTGTGCAGAACATCCCATCTCGTCCATCCACCCCCGCTCCTCCGGAGCGGTCCTCTAGTTACTGATGGGCACTTCAGCAAGATTGACATCTGTCCTCTTTTAGTCGTAACTTAGATGCTTCCACTTTCTAATGTAGTGTTTGCTTTTATCATGTTAGGAATCACACGTTGAAAGGTAAGACCTCTTTAGTTCTTAGCTCGCACAAGTTTCTCAACTTCTGAGAGTTGTCGTTCATATGGGGGCGACAGCTGATTAACGGAAAAACAGATTTAAACAGACAGATCATGGCTTTCCTATCTGAATTTTTCCATTGAGGCCCCAAAAACTAACTGGAGACGAGTGTCTTCATGTCGCCAGCAAGTTTTGTTTCTCGAAGAATCTGAAAATGAGATGAATTTGAAGACAGGTTAAGAAATTTTTATACTAACTGGAGCCGCCTGATAGCGACTATCGGGGTGGTCTCTTATTCTGCTCCGTAGGCCTCCTATGTTTGTCTCTCTCTCGGAATCTGGGGTCATCCCTGTTCAGTGCATTGTGTAGATCGCTTAGCTCAGGATTGTCGTGCGCTCGAATTCTGTTAAATGTCTACGTAGTGTGTGTTCAGGTCTAGATCACGGAATATGTACCTATTCGTTATATATCTTGGAGCGTTTACGGCAGCC
>WOGN01011057.1:0-10163 GCA_015342105.1 Leptinotarsa texana | reverse complement strand
GCAAATTTGTTAAATACGACAAGTTACTGATAAATAGAAGATTTTTCTTTGTGAAAAATACTTTGATTTTTACGCAGTAACTTATCGGGGTGAACTAAAAAGTTTGCCCTTCTACACTTGTATAAAGTTCTTTAATTATAATTTTTATATTTTTCAGATTGTGGAAGGAAAAGTCGATAAAAACTGATTTTTCCTCCACAAAAAATGACTTTCGTTGAATATTCTTCAGAGTATTGGTACATTATTTGCCGCGTTTTTGGCATAGATCTAATTACCGCAGAGTCTTTAGTTCTGATTCTATTTCTATTGGATATAGCCACTGAAAATGAAAAAACCAATATGAATCTATTTGGAGTACTTACAGAAAGTAATAACAACTACACGAAGACCACGTTAAAAGCCGAGAGGCCGAGAACAGAAATCACTATATATTTTAGTTCTCGGCCTCTCTATTTCTCAAAGTGGCTGAGAAAAGCTGGTTCTCGATCATTGACTTCTTGAGATTTTTATAATCGAATTGAATTGAAATATAGAAACTAATTAACGGCCGCAATCCAATGTGCGGAAGAGCTCATACAAGTATACAAATTATGATAAAAAAAGAAAAATATTAGATTTATTTTTATAATTGAATTGAAAGGCAAATATTAAATGTTTTAACTAATTCTCGGCCCCTTTGGCCGGGAACTGAAAAGTCAATTTTTTTATACTGGTTCGCGGCCACTGAAAATTTCAAATTAAAATTCGTTTTTGGATCAGTTATATGAAAAAAATAACTTTTTTAAACCCTTCAGAATAATCTACAATATATTACATGTATTTTAAATGAAAAAGTCATAAAATACTCACTATTTCGTCGATTGACTCCACTTATCACTTCCCTAATTCAGACACACGTGTTATCTGTTCCTCAGACATACAAGAAGTAAACATTTTTTCGCGCGACTTTCTCTAATGATATCATCTCAACCCTTACCTTATTGGATAAACATAAGATGCCGAGAACTAGTTTAACTGTGGTAATAAGCCAGGATAACTCATTTCTTTTAATATTTCGCTTTAAATGATTGAAAAACCGAGAACTAGTGCTGGCCGAATAACCAGTACACTTACCCTATTTATATATAAACTTTTAGCATGTTTAGTGTATGTTTTGTCGGCCTATGCAGTGTGTAAAAGCCAAATGGAATAAATTCATCATTTCGGCGACTGTACATATTAAAAAAAATCACGAAACACGTCAAATATAAATTATAATTTGACATTCTTCCACGTTAAAATGCCCCCCCCCCAACCTTCAACCCCCTTCGAATGATAGGTACAACCCCTGAGTTTTTGAAGGGAAAGTATAGGTTTGTGATATATCATTCGAAACGTCTCTTCATTCTCTATTCAAAAATGTTATTACTTTCAAGTGTATTGCAACAATTAAGATAAAATAAATTAAAATCATGTGGTTACCAAAATTCGATAAAATATACTCAAAAACTAAAATGTAATGCAAAACGGAATGAAATGTAGAATACGAAAAACAACTATGGATGTTAACGAAGAAGATGTTCAAAATGTTCACCGCAAAACGTTACTCGTTCTTTTAAGTCATTCGAATCTGAAAGTTTAGTTTTGTACACATTGCTCTTCACATATCGCAATGAAAATAAATCTAATGATGAAAGATCAGGTGATCGCGCTGCCCATTCAATCGATCCTCGCCTCCCTATCCTCCAATCGGGCAATGTTGAGGTTATGGCGTGTGTTCTTCTCCAGTGAGGATTGCCCGTTGACCAGTGACGGAAATTTTGCCGATTAGAGACAAAGTACATTCATCAGAAAACATAACGTTTTCTAATTGGATGATATTTTTATACAACATGTCCATAGGGATGCATTTTATTCTCTTTTAATACGTTTAGCGTCGATGTATCGCTAACATTGAATATAGTGGATGCCTGTCTACTCGATATATGTGGGTTTTCCTCAAACTCAAGCATCACATTCAATTTCAGTTCGTCACTCATTGCATTGGCAGCTACTTTTTTCATCTACCCTACATGACCAAGCTCGCGAAACTGCTTCTCTATGTTGCTTATTGTTCCTTGAGATATGGGCGGTAAATCAGAAAATTTCTATGAAATAGTGGAGCTATTTTTAAAACTGTTATTTTATGCATTTGTCAGGCTTGAAGTTAACAAATTTTAAACTTAAAATACTGACAACTTATGTTGTAACATACAAAACAAGTTAATAATAATAATAATAACAGGTCTTTATGATATGATGAAACATAGTATGATGAATGGACGAGGTTCAGCTATTATAGCTAGTTTAAACCTAAACTTTCAAACTATAAGAAAGTGAAAGGTATCGTAAATACATAATTAATTATTATAAAATAACACAAAATGATACAATCGCGATATGGTAAAACAAAATCTGTGAAATCGAAACCTATTTGATAGCCTGAGGAAAGTCTTATAATGTTAAATCGTTGTCTCATGACATTAGAGCTTTGAGTCTTTTTTTTAAGTTCTTGTAAGGTAACTGTTTGAAATCTACAGATATGGTGTTATACAATTTAGCTGCCATGTATGAGAAACTACGTCTATAAATAGCCGAATTATGATTGGATATAAACAAGAGGTATCGATTGCGACTGTTATTATTGAAAGATAGTGAAATGAGTTTATCACGCAGATAGGGTGGAGTTCCGGTTTGCAATATTTTATGAGTGAAAGTAAGAAGGTGCAGTTCTCTTAGGGCATTACGTTTCAGCCAATCTGAATTCTCGAAGGATGAGCTTATGTGATCGTATTTACAGATTCCATACGAAAATTGAATACAACTATTTTGTATTTTGTGAAGACGCCGAACATCAGTTTGTAGTAAAGCTGGTCAGTAAATGCTATCACAGTAGGCCATTCTTGAGAGTATCAAAGACTTCCACAGGCTGAGTTTCAAGTTTTTAGACATTACAAGTCTGTTAGGATATAAATGCCCCAAAATATTGAAAGAAGTCTTACATACGTAATTAACATTTTTGTGAATCTAAGTTCGGTGTCATGCCATAAACTTAAATTTTTACTTGACAAGGCGTTTTAAACTAACGTTGCCACTGATATTATTTACAATTTTTTAAAGGGCACTATCTAAAAAGAACATTGCTATGGTCTTTGCTCACTTTCTCATTATCAATACCTCAACATGAAATAAATTTTGAGTATATATGAGTATATACAGAGAATATTTCAAACTACTTTTAGTGTTGATGGTGGGTTAGACGATTATGGTGAACGCAACGCAGGATTTTTCTGAAAATTTCACGACATACATCTCAAATATTTTCAGCATAGCGGCGTTGCCACTTCTTTGAAGAAGTCCTAGCAACTTAATTATTTTAAATAGAACACCCTGTATATTAGCACATTTTTGGAATAGTTCTTTCAATATAATACATTTTTGTCAATCATGTCCTCTATCGGTTTTCGAGATAAAAGATAACTTGTGCTAAATATCGTCAAAAACATAACCCTAATTGAACTTTAGTACATCAGCACTCTGAATTCATCATATTTTGATGATAGTTTGGACACACTGAAAATATTTATGTATCACCACGAAATCTTCTTCATTTCATACAGGGCGTGACAAAATTACTATTATTTCCATTATGCATAAAACTGGTCAAAATATCACTCGATAAATTGAAAGATAATGAAAAATGCCCCAAGATGATATAATGTTCCTATACCTAAATCATAAATCTTTCTTAATGAAGTCTCTTCTCCTGGAAACATAATTTTTTTAAGAATTTGGTTCTAGGTAGTGGTGGAACTGTCAAGCTCATAATAGTTTGGTTACTTTTATAAGTAATTTACAAATAGTTATCGACGGTGTTTGAAAACATCTTCCAAAATGAACGCAAATATCAATTATTCAAAGTAAATTCTTAAGAAATTAGTTATTACACATGAACAAAGTGACCAAATCATTGTCAGAACTCGCAGAAAATTCAACCAAATGTATCCTGAATTAACACTAATGAACGAGAGAAAGTTTGTGATATTACGAAATAATTTTCTTAACTATGACTCAAAGTTAAAAGTGCCTTCAACAGTACTAAAACCTGTCACGTATTGTCATATTTCCATGCACATCTAGAAGCTTCCATTCGCAGTTCAGAAAAATATTTGGAAGAACAATAAAATTAGCTTTTTATTTATGAACATTCACTAAATGCAGAGAGGTATCTTCAAATATTAAGGACCAGTGTTAGCTATTTCTTCGAAAATTTGCCTTTAGAGGAATAAAGGAATTCGTGGTTTCAACTGAACGGAGCATCAGCTCAATCCTGCCAAGAAGTTTTCAGGAATTTTAACGAAATGTTTGACGATGGTTGGTTTAGGCGTTTAAGGCCGTGGAACTGACCACCGAAATCACCTGATCTCATGTCACTTGACTTTTTTATGGGGTGTTTTGAAAGAAAGGGTGTACAGTAGTTTCGGTGCCTATGCGGTGTATTGAAGATCTGGATCCCCATGAAGTAACCACAAGTTGCACACAGAAGAAGATTTTAAAATGTTCAAAATGTAATGGACAATATTTCCAGCATTTATTGTACAAATGTAATATTTTGTTGACAATTTTGTTATTTTTAATCATCATTATTCTGTTCTATTCTGTACTTTCACATGTTATAGCCCAGGAAAATTTTACTTTCTATCTAGAAATGCCTAATTTTTGATGAAGTTGTTCTCTGGAAACTTTAAGTCACAGTTGAGGGAATTATTTTGTAACTTACAAACTTCCTCTCGTTCATTGGTGTTAATTCAGGATATATTTGGTTGAATTTTCTGCAAGTTCTGACAATGATTTGATCATTTTGTTCATGTGTAATGAATAATTGCATAAGAACTTCGTTTGAAAAATCGATATTTATATTCATTTTGGAAGATGTTTTGAAGAACCGTCGAAAGTAAGCAAACTGTTATAAGATTGATAAATTCAGTGTAACCTAAAACCAAATTCTTAAAAAAATAATGTTTCCAGGAGAAGAGACTTCATTAAGAAAACTTTATGATTTAGGTATAGGAACATTATATCATCTTCAAGAAATTTTTATCATCTTTCGATTCATCTAATAATATATAGGGGGTTTCATTCGAAAAAATGAACTTTTGACAACTTTCATGCATAATAGAAAAAATAGTAATTTTAGCACGGCCTGTATGATATGGAGCTGATTTCTTGGTGTTAATTAAATTCCCAAGTCTGTCCAAACTATCGTCAAAATATCAACTTTTCATCGAGTAAGAGTACTGATGTACTTAAAGAGCTATGTTTTGGACTATATTTAGTACAAATTATTGTTTATAGCGATCTAAAAAAATGTGTTAATATACGGGGTGTTTTATTTAAGAAAATAAAGTTGCTAGGATTTTTTCATAGAAGTGGCAACGCAGCAATGCTGAAAATATTTTAGATCGGCATACTGCATTTTACAACTGGCAAGGAAATGTGAGTGGTGAAATTGTCAGAAAAATCATGCTTTGCTGTATATTATCAATGCTCGATTTCATCTTCCCTCTCAGATGTTGCCACGATTTTCAGATGTCGCCTTATGTCCGAGGGAATTAAACAAGATATGAGAATAGATACAGACAAAGTTTTTGGAACTATAATTAATGTAATACATGCAAAAAACAAATGATAATTTTCGAAAGAACTCGAACTTTCTTCACGACAAATGTACGTATCATGTTTCCCAGTCTATCAGCTCGATCATATGACCAAGTTTCGAGATACCGCATGTTAAATTAAAGATATAATCCTAACTTCACTTTTATAACATATTTGAAAACCGAACGAGAAAACTTTAAGATTCAAGAATTTATCTCAATCATTCCTGAACACACGTTGGACAGAAGAGTCCTGGTATCTATCCATTTACAACAACTTTTCTAGAAATTTTCGACTAATTTGAGTAGATATTGTGACTGATCTGCTACTGGTTAGTTTGGAAATCCTATTTATAAGGAAATGCGCCAATATTAATGGGGCTAATAATACATTGCAGTAGAAATAACTTAGATTGAACTGAAAACAGTAATAATGAGGTTAGGTTAGGTCAGTAATAACAGTAGTAATAACTTCAGATTGAACTGAAAACAGTAATAATGAGGTTATAAATAATTCACTGCCGCCATAATAACTTCAGATTGAAGTAAAAACCGCACACCAAAAAATGTAACTTCAATACACATTCAGAGCTTTGAAAATGAATTTCTTGAATCAGAACACAATATCATTAATGAATCACACACCAGTATACTCCTTATCCATTTTTATATTCCTGTGATATATTGTCCTTAATTTGAAGGAAATCACAACAACAAAAATGATAATCGAAGTGTCTAACACAAGCTTTTATTTTCAACTAACCCTAAAACACAAAAACAGCTTGAAATATAAGAACATATATTACAATTTCATAGGTAAAATCGCTACGTGATTTGAAGAATATTACCGAAAACAATCTCTGAATGAATCGGATGCTTCAGAAAATATCCACAAAGTGGATGTTTCAGCGAAATGCGACATGTATTTGTGTTAGGTCACCAGATATATGGAATGCAGAGTCGAGTAAGAATCGCCATTAGTTCCACTTGTTTCTGCGGAAGAGGTGTGAGGGTTCCATTATTTTTTTTTGTTTGTATGCACATGCTCAAGTTGTGAAAGTATCGAGGATGAAAATATCCAACTTGGTTTTGTCATTTCAATCTGAGTATATTATAACATTTATTTCAAAAAGGAGTATTCCAAGAGTGGATTTATTCTTAAAAAATAATAGGGAGGACAAAACATTATTCATAACCTAACCTATACCTATATTTCAAATAGTATCGGACCATTTTTTATCCTTATTCTGAATATCCTTATACTTGAATAATTGGACTTCCGAAATCCTTTTAATTAAAGACTCTTATTGAAAAATCGGGAAGAGTTGAAAACAATTTTATTTCATTCACTCATTGTGTGAAGAATAATCAAATATGATGGAAAGTGCAGGGGAATCCAAAGAACTCAGCCTTTCGCAGATCACAACTTGTCGAATTCTGCCCCGTGACTCAGGCCTGCGCCTGTACAAAATTTAATTGACTCATGAATTGGAAGTAAACGACCATAGACAACGCGCCGTTTTTTTGCTGAATGGGTACTGGAACTTGAACTTTCAAAGTTAAAATACAATATTGGTTGCAATTTTACTTAATATTACCATCACTTCTCACCTTCGCAAGAGAAATTCTTATTCCTATCTGCCGCTGCTTGCATAAATCTCAATACTTTGTTCACATGCAATTCCTCTGCTTTGTCCACTGAAAACTTGGTTTTTCAGTTAACTGTTCGATGGCCTTTTTAAAGACAGCATATAACTTTCAGTTCACCTCACAGAATAGTTACTTCACTTATTATAGTAACAGTATTGTTTCACTTCTAATGAGGTCTTTCTCATTGAAATATTCCACTGTGGTGATTAACTCTACAATAAAACTTGAATGGAGAACATATTCAAATCTCAAATATCTATTAAATGCTTCAGTTCAGACTTGTTTCAAACGCCGTACCCATAGTCATACATATCTCGTTACGTCACACTGATTTTTGGCAAATTTTGGGAATAACACAGTCTAAGAGTCGCGTATCTTGATAACGGTAATGGCTATCGTATATCAATTTTCATCATTGTATTCTGGATGCCAAGCACTATCGAAATATACGAAAAAGGCACAGAACTAAATGTGTCATAGTTTTCTAAAGACACAATAGTTATTATACACAATAGAAGCTACTTCTGCAAGACCTAATCGTACGGCAATAAATCCATTAAATGGTGTATACTGGAAAATAAAATTAACCACTTTGAAAGCCAATAAATTATTTATTGCTAATTGAATGCTTCTAATACAATCACGGAATGACTATTCGATCATTTTAACGAATGACAACTGTTTATAAAAATAATATATAGCGAATCCATTTCGAGAGGATTGATGATTAATTTTATGTTCAATTTCTTTACCTCTTCCGTAGATACTTGCAGTAATGAAAAACATTTCCTTCACATTGATAGGTAATCAACACTATCAGATATTCAAAATTACATTATACAGTGATTCTTGATTCTACTTTAGTGAATCGGTTCTTTCAAAATATTAATTATTAATTAACGCGACACGTGTTTCGCTATACAATAGATTCTTTAGGCGTTACAATACTCAGTATTGTGACTCAGTATTGTCACTCCTGAAGATGCTATTGTATAGCGAAACACATGTTGTTTTATGAACTGTTGAATGGGAATCTCACAATGAAGTGTTTTTTTAATACGTTATTATGGATTTTTATCAAATATCGGTCAGTTTTATCATACTTTTTACCATTGGAAGTATATTACCACCATCCAAATAACCACCATCAAAATAAAATGTTACTTAAAATTACATGAAAAATAGGGTTATAGTAAACGATACATTAGGTACATGTTGACATTGAATGTGTGATCTTGTTGTACTCGTCTCATATTTTTACATAATCCAAAATGAAATGATGTTGGGAAGATGGGAACTGTTTCTTTCCCGTGTTTCTCAGTATATTGTGTAATTATACACTATACTATGGGAACATATAACATCACGAATTGTGTTTGTTACATGTCATAACATAAGATAAATGTTTGAAATAAACAAATATGAGTTTATGAAAATCACATATATTTTAATGAAAGTCGGAAAGAAAAAAATAGGACCAATTATTCAATAGAAGGCATATTGATGAATTCTTATTTGCGATACTAAAGACTTCGAAAAAGCTTCAACATTAAAATTACTTTATTTCACTTTTGTTCGATCTAGACTGGAATATGCATCTGTTTTGTGGAGTCCCTACCACAGTATATAGCTATTATACTGTGTTCCTACTATCAGGTCCATATAAATTGACTAGAAGCCCTACAGAGGCGCTCCTAAAAATATGTCTTTTTAACTTGAAGGCACGTATCCTACTGTAGGAATACCCTATATGCATTCCTATCATGCATTGCTTGCAACTCACAATTTTTGTAGTTTCGAGGTAAGGCGTAAATATTATCAATTTTTTTTTTATTCAAGGTCATAAATAATATAATTACCTGCTCTCAAGTGTTGAATTTTTGGGTTTCTAGACGGTCATCTAGGAAAAGTGACACCTTTTTTTTCTCAACACTCCGCAAAAAATTATAAGAAAAAATTACCCAATTTAAATAATATGCGATACCCGTAATTCTGTTAGTCGTATCCTAGATATATTCAACTGCCAGATTATACAAATCAAAAGACATTTTTTAGATAAGTGACAGTTCTGTTCTTCAGTTCATGTTTCTTTAGATTCAGGAATTAAGTATATTATGTAAGTACATGTTTATAAATGCCACTGTTTTCCATAATCTGTAAATGGATTCATCCTGTACAATAGTCCTATATTATCATTGAAAAATGCCACAGCTACAGCCTCTTGAATCGTACGGAATCACCATTTCTGAAATCTATGTAAAAACTCTGAATCTGAATGAAAAAAATTCTCAAAAAATGGAAACGTATCAAAACTAGGTTTTCTTTGAAAAGGAAGGGATTTATGTTTCTTGATAGTTTTAGCATTTTTAATCAATATCAGAAACATAGTAATATGGATCAATACATAATTTGTTCTATTGTAATACCTAAAGGGCAAATTGAAAAGTTCAGCCCAAATAGTTACTGCGTAATATAAACCTTAGAAGAGTCCAATTATTAGAAAACTTTTATGTATTCATACATTTTGCCTCGAAAAGAATTTTATATCGATAAAAAAATGTTTTCAATAATTAGTTTTTTTCAGTATAGCTGATGTTTTGGAAAAATGCTCTTCCCATTCTCAAAATCTGCCAAAATACTTTCGTCTCTTTTGGAAATATGATTTCCTGTAGATTTCTATGGGTTGTACAAAGCCTGCAAAAACGGTAACTAATCTTTTATCAAGTTTTTTACAAACTGTAGGTTTTCGGCTGAAATGAATAATCTGAAAGTTTCGAGTTTGTACATTCTATGCAGTTCTTGCTCAGCAATTAAACTGGAAATATTGTGCTTCAACAT
>WOGN01011055.1:0-10164 GCA_015342105.1 Leptinotarsa texana | reverse complement strand
ATTACTAATCCAGACGTATGTCGCCGGTTGCATCGGTCTCGTGGACCCTGTGTATTTTAAAGAGGTCGGAGGCTTGGCTCGCTTGCAACGTATGGCATTTATTATTCGGGTTGATGGTTTATTCGTTATTCGTTCATGGGCGGTGCGTTTGAGTTTTGTTAATGCAGGATACAGTGTGATACGTATTACATAGTGAGTGATAGTGTTTTTTCGGGAATATTATGTATTTATATTAAAAATTAATGGCACAGTAATGATAACCAACCATTTTTAGAAAAAAAATAATCATAATTATTTGTCAATATCTTTTAATTTATTGCGATGAATAGCCTCAAATTTTATGGGGAGGCTAAACCTCACTTGTCTCCTCTGTCGAGCTGCTGCTGGAGGTGACACTCTGGAAATACATTCTTATAAAAATAGATTATTTTCGTTCATAATTATGATATTGAAGTACTGATATGTCTTCTAAAAATAAAATGAAGAAAAAAGTAATTCAGTAACATGGTTGGTCGAAAAGTAACGCATCAGGAACAACACTGTCAAACAACTGATGATAATGAAAGCTATATTTTTGTATACTACAGGGTGTTTATTAAACATGCAAAAAAATTCAAACGACTACTCTAAGGATATTTTGTCCTTTGATGATTTTTGATAGGGCTCTTTGTTTCGAAGATACGGATCGAAAAATAATTTCAACAATAAAAATGTATATATTACCAAAAATGTCATGTAATGTTTCTTAATCAAGAACTGTTGAAAAATGACTATCTAATCTTCTCCTCATCGACTTCCGAACTCTTTCAAAAACACCAGAATTGTTTCTGATTGCGTTACACCCATCATCAGCAATTATTCGATTATTCGTTTTACATATGAAAATTACTTTTCCATCACTGTTTTTTTTGTATCGCTATATTTTCGGATGTTGTAGATGTGCAATAAGAAATGATTTTCAAATATTCCAATTCAGGGCGCCAACCCAGGAAAAAGGGAAGTTCATAAAATAAAGTTATCTTTTCATCACTATTTCTCCAAACCGGTATATTTTTGAAGGCTGAAATTTTGTATAAAGGTTCGCAGACCCACCATAAGCGGCCGTGATTCAGATACTGTCCCGTGTGTCGGTCTTCTTCACCATTACGTCTAAGAATGGCAATTCGTTGTGAACTTCCTTCTCCATCGTGAAGGTGATGAAAGGTTTTACGTTGTTGATGTGCTTCAGAAAGATGTCTAGTTCTGTATTCCCATAGTTCCATACTATGGAGGTGTCATCAAAGTGTCTCAACCAGACTCAGGGCTTTTTGTGAGCTTTTTTAACGGCCAGAGTTTCAAATCACCCCATTACTTCTATAGGCAAGTTCATTCTATCTTCCAGGTCCTCGTCTTCGGATAGTTCACTCTGTATGATTTGACGTGCTTCTTCGACCTGAACGTTGGTGTAAAAGCGAAACTGATTTATTGTTCTTGCTCCGTGAAGTCGATTGCCTCTAGTAATATGACAAAATGCTTTGAATTCTTCATAAAAAATAGAAGTTTTTTCATATAGCGGTTGTATATTTGGAAGTACAAATCTGGACAATTTTTGCGGGCTTACTATGGTGCGGTGATAGCAATAATCTCTCGTTTTTCGAAAAATAGACTTAATGTTTTTTCAAAGTCTGATACAACTTTCTTTCCACTCTGATGCAGTACATCTTCGATCTTCTGTTCGTAGATATCCGAATCACAACAGTAGCGTTTCCCATATCTGCAGGTAGGGTTTTGACGATGTTATTTCTTCGTAAGCTATTCAGAGCTCTTCATTCTCTATCGCAGTAAATCTATGGAGTTAAAAGTCTACCGCGGTACAACTCTACCAGTTTGAAACTATAACGTGGAAAGTATACACTCCAACAGAATCGAGATCAACCATAAAAATGACTACCATCTACACTACTATTATACATAAGCCTACGTAACAACTTAACTGCTTCTTAATCGTATCAAAATCAAATTATATCACCTGGAAATATTAATATTGATTCTGGTTTTAAATAAATATAACTGGTAGACATAGCGGCATAATCGGTATTGCGCGCGGAAGATCAAACAGCTAGCGGCTGGCCTGTAGGTTCGTTTTATATTGTAGATGTGCAATAAGAAAGGGTTTTTAAATATTCCAACTGGGATGCCAGACGCGGGAGAAAAAAGCGCATCCATAAAACAAAATTATCTTTTCATCACTGTTTCTCCATGCCCTTAAATTTCTGGTGGGCGAATTTATATTTACTATCAGCATTGACCCGTGCGGAGCCGGGAGGTAGCTAGAAGACTATATACAAAGGCTATATAACCGAGAACTCCTCATAACTTCAGGCAAGTTCTTAAATCCAATAGAAAATTTCTATTGGATTGCATCGATCAAAAGACATTCGAAAACTTTTCCAATAATCCAATAGATGAATTCATCGAATCAACAAGTGAGTTTGGGAATCGTCTGTTTTCTCAAGATAAGTAAGAATAAAATGTAGTAGAGTTGCAGGTGAGTATATTTATCAATAGCGTCAATTGTCATGTTAATATAACTATGAGCCTAAGACTGGACTCCCACAGCTCCGTCATCAGATGATCCAAAGATCCGAAAGTTCTCTTATTGATGCAAATACAAATTTTTGGGGACAAGTTCATTCCGAATATTTCAACTTCATTTCTATGACAGAAGACAAGAATGAATTATAATTATGATGTCCAAAGTTGACAGTTTTCTCATTAGTGAACGTAATGAAATTATTTTTGGAGGAAAGCAAGTGACTGAATCGTTTGAATATTTTTCAATGACAAGAAAAGTTGAAATATGTCCAACTGTATCCGACATATTCACTTCCACTCACGGAACAGAAAGAACATTTTCCTATTTTCTGGCAAGGATACGGCGCAACTTAAATGGGAGAGGGGTAAATTTGGCTTTTTTTAGGACAAAACACAAGCACTACAGGAAAATCCTTAAGGCGCTTTAAGAGCGATGCCTATGCGAAAGTAGCGATTATACTAAGACTTGAATCGCTGGAGACTGAATTCATTTGGAAAAACGTTCTCAGAAAGTTTATTCCACATAAACGCAGTTCTTCAAATGAAAGAGTGCCTGATCAGTGAAGTTCGAGGTGTACTGAGTTGAACTTCAAAAAGATGAGCAGCCACAGTCCGTCGTGTATTTCTGATATGTACCGTTATAGTGGAATCAAATGTGGCAAGTCACTTGAACACCTCCTGTGAAAGTATCTATAAAACGAGACAAATCTCCAAAGTTTCTTCGATGTTCCAGACTATCAAGGTTGCAAGTGATGTTCGTGTTTACAGTTAGGCCAATCGTTCTTTCCTGGATGGAATCCAGCAGCTTCAGGGTATGCTTATGGGAGGGGATCTCTATACATGTGAACAATACTCCAAAGCAGGTCTGATCTGAGATTTATTGAGCATCAAAAGTTGCTGAGGTTCATACAGTTCTAACCCCCAACAAACTTATCGAAGTAGAAAGCGGAATTGTTTGGAGACATTTATCTTTTTGAAGAAAACCGATGCCTGGGTTTTTCTGGCATTGAATTGAATCTGGTTACTTTCCTCATTAAGATATGCAACCTTCTGCTGCCAGTGAAGATGTGCATCCACAGCCGATGTCCTGTAATCGAAATGGAATGATGAGACAAATGTGCTGTCGTCAGCTAAACAATATATTTTCCAATAAGTCGTTGATATACACTGAAAAGAGGGTTGGAGACAACCATCAACAAGCGTTGATGGTAAAAGTATTCGAAATATCTCCATCGACGGCCACTTGCAGGAAAGTTCTTCCAGGAAGCTTTTTTTGGCCCGCAAACCCTCATACCACACACGGTAAGCCAAAAAGGTTGTCATCGGACAACAAGCCAAGATGGTTAAACCTCTGAAGAAGCTAGCCACTCGCGCCAGCGAGTAAAACGTATTTATGCCTTGTCAGGTAATCAGTTGTATTTGTACCTGCACTTGTACCTGTACTTGATCCTGGAACATCAACAATATTGCCGTCTGTCTTCATTCTGTTCGTTATTCTCGAATTCCTTAAAATGGGGTTCCATATTCGATTGAGGTTCCCGCTTCTTCTTTTCTCTTAAAATTCTCTGTGTGTTTATGGATCTCTATTGCCTCCCGTACCAGTCGGCTATGGTCTCCCTGGTTGGGGGCAATTAGTTCTGTGTTTTCAAACAAAATTATGTGGTCTCCCTCACCAAGTGCGTGTTATGCTAAAGCTGACTTGTCCGTTTAGCCTAGTCTTTAGTTCCTCTTATGCTTTTTCAGTCTTGTTCCCATGGATCGTTTGGTGGTTCCGGTGTATGCCTTCCCACAAGTGCACGGTATGCGATAAACCCCTGCTGCTGATAATGAGTCTCTTTTTGTCTTTAGCCGACCTGAGGCTTTGTTGTATCTTCCTCGTGGATTTGAAGACTGTTTTGATGTCGTGTTTATCCAATAGTTTTCGAATTCTGTCCGTGACCCTAGGGATAAACGGTAGATATGCGCGTGCAACCATCTGATCATTTTTCACTTTTTGAACCGTGGTGCTCTTCGGTTCCATGGCTTTTCTGATCTCGAAGGCTCTGCATCTATTCGATCTCAAGGTCCCTTCAAGGTATTTCAGTTCCCTCTCCAGATGTTCTGGTTTACATATTTTCCGACCCCGTTCCGTTAGAGTGGATTATTATTTCCTTACCTTTTCCTGTTTCATCTCTTACCGCGCTCCATATTTCTTTCTGTTTTTCATAATGATTTATGTCATAGGCTCAGTGACTATTATAAAAATTATCATAGACAGATTGGAAATTTCTATTATACGGAATGGTTTGAAACCTACAAAGATTTTCGAAATTTGTATTCATGTAACTAATGTGTTTATATCTATTTTCTCTAGGAGTTGAGACAGTTGTTATTTCATAACACAAGTAATCTGCTAGATTTACATACTCCATACTCCAAATACAGTATTTGGGACATATTTCTTTAAAAGTAATCCATTTTTGAAATACTCGTTCTTCCGTCTGAATTAGTGAAAATTCTTGTCGGTTCAATATTTTTACAAGATAAATTGAAAGTTTGGAACAAGTCATTGAGCAAAGTTTTGTTTTTTGACTCCAATAAATAATCGATATTCAGATCGCCATAGACAATAATATTCTCAAAATGTTTATCACAATAATCTAGACTCTAGAGCACTGAATAGCTTATATAAAAAAACGTCCACATTTCCGTTGGGTGGTCTATATAATATCAAGTCAAGTCAAAAATGTTTATTAGTATTTAAGAATAATTAAAAAATATTGAGAACGGGTTTTGTTTGTGTGGCGCCTTGCTATGGGCTTATGCCTCTTCAGGGTGATATAATATGAGAAGCAAACAAAATGTTTTGCTACTTATAACAAAAGAAATAGCACAAGTTTCGTAGTCTATTTCGACAGACGAGTGTCCTGAAATTGACACATTTTTGTAGACAAATTTATTTTTTACCAAAATAAGAAAGCCACCATGAATATTGTAATGAATCTGAAGCCGGCCCTGACAAAGCGAGAAAACACATGACTCATCGAGAATGTATCCGCGAAGCCTACGCGAGTAATCTGGAAACGTGTCGAGAAAAGATCGGCAATGTTCGTTGCCGCAATATAAACGGCGCTTCCTTGTTCGACAGTCAGCCTGTACTTAGAAAGCGAGCTGTTAACACATTGTGCATATAAATTGAACGTGTGTAAATAAATTAGTTACGGAAATATTGTGAAAATAAATTAGTTCAGGACAGTTAGTTCGTAAATTCGTTACAATACTTTGTCGCATTGGTTTGTTTGGCCGCTTGCATGTATTTGAATATTTTGTATTGGTCAGGCAAATATTATGTGAATAAAATGCCTAAGGCAACTGATGTAGCTGACTAAGATGAATTGGATTTTAGATTATTCCAAAAATGACGGCTGATGGCATACGACAAAATTTTGGGTTGTACTGGAAAAACCTCTCAGGAAACATGAAATTATTCAGAATCTATCTGGTGGTCATCTCAAGCATTTTAGCAATAGAAACAAAACCTCTTAAGTTATCATCTCGCACAAGTTTGGGATTTCATTTGCGAAGGGGCAACAGAAGGTTAACGGAAAAACAGTTTTTTCAACAGATCCTTACATAATATTTTGAAAATCACTGGTGAAATAATGCACCACCTTTTTAATATCTGTAATATTCTTGAGTATAACGCTGTTCTACTTCATAACAACGCCAATATACAGAATTACACTTATTTTGGGCAAGATTATTTGGTGTCAGTGGTTGAGTACCACTAATTCTTTTTTTAATTAATTGCACAATCAAAATTTGCATACAGTCAAAAGTGAATGAGTGTTCAAAAACCATCTCAGATGCACTCAAAATGGCTTCAAGTCAGATAAAATATAGCATAGGTCAGAAATGTTTAAATTCTTCAAAAAATAAGTAACAATGTAAATAAAATATTCTCGTGCGTCACACCACTCGCAACTTTGGGCCGGCCGTAAGTTGAGACGCAGGTCCGTGAGGTGATGCAGGGTGAGTCACGTTGAATTTCTGCGAAGCATCCAAATTATAGTAACCCCACAAGTTCCGACGCAGGGTGACGTGACGCAGATTTCACGATCCGTGATTCTTTACGCAATCCTTCTTCCGCAGATTCCTTTAGTGAATCACGGTGTGTCAAGTGAAATGGAGAAAAAACTAATAGAGGTGGTTAGAAATTGTCGCAGAAATCGTACTTTTGGATTCATGATATCCAAAACGATTTGATCAATATAAACTTTATACAAATCCTTATCCAAACTTTGTTTGTTAGTATGTATTGATGTATGTATGTAATCATTTCACATGCTTATATCTCTGCCAATTTTTGATGGATTGCAATCAAATTTCACAGGAATAATCTCATGGGTAGGGAAATGAGATATCCCAAAGCATGTTTTTTCCTAACTTTTTCCCTCTTAACTCGTTTCTTCGAATCTCCTAAAAAATAAATAAAACCTGACAAGAAACACACCTACTAATTTTTTGAAGAAGTTTCAATCTTTGATGAAACAATTTTTTGACCAAATGCATAAAGTTATGACGAGTTCATCTCAAGTCGTTGATTGCACCCTTCGTGTTTCAGGGGCAGAAGCCAAATCGGTATGGGAGATGCTTCGACATTCATTAAGGGACGCACTTAAAAGACAACAAAAATGTTTTAAAAGTGGAGCAGCAGCTAAAACTATCAAGACGTGGAAGTTTCAGAAGCAAATGGGATTTCAGCAACCTTACACGGCCACCAAGGAACGAGACAGAAATCTACAAGAACTATCCACCGATAATCAAATTCAAGTGAAGATGACGTAATACCAACCGAAATAGAGGAGCAATCTAGAGAGCACAACATACAGACGCAAAGTGAAAACATTCATGAAAATCATATGCAGGTTCCTCAGGAAAGTTTACCTTCGACGTCCACAGCAACCCAAAATACTGCTAAACATAAACGACTCAAAAATGATGATGTCGCTTCCATATCGAAACAAAGCATGGAAAAAAAGGGAAGAAAGATTGCAAGTAGGAGCGATTGAGACGGGAATTATTTAATCACTTTTTTATTTCTATGTACAAAACCACCGAAAGAATGCCACCTCCATTACAATATGAAGTCAGTCTCTACATATGTGACTGCTGTGACAGATGTAGAGGCAACACTACGGAAGATGTCTACGACTACGTTGCCACAATATTGCAATAGCCACTTGTCCCGTCAAACCTTCAGTTCCAGGCCAACGCCAGCCAACTCTCTATATTCGGAAAGTTCAAGCTCTTTAAACAACAGTGAACAAAGTTTACCTCCACACATAAATTCCTCCGGAGTTAATTTAATTAATTATATCAATGAATTCACAGAATGATATTTTTCTTTTGTATTTTAAAATTTGCTCATTTTATATTGATATTACTATCACCAATCAAAAAGACTGGTTGGTGCTTATTTCATATATGTGTTTGAGGTGCATTATTTACTTTCATGATGAATAAAATAATTGTAAATAAATATTTGTTATCAAAAATAGGTACTATTTCATAAAACATTGGCTACGCACTTAGAATTAGTGACTTACCACTGCCAGTATTTCTTCTGTTCCAATGGACCTTGAAGCGTTGCATCCAACTCTATCAATTCAATTTCTGATTATCTCATGAACTTCATAAAATTGGTCACGGGATAACCGAAAATAGTTTTTAAATTGTTCACTACTTCACTTTTTTGCCAAGGCGTGGGTATTTCTTTTCTTCAAATACAAATGAGATTTTGTTTGTATGAAGCTAGCAGAAATAATCGATTCAACCTCCTCATCACTTTCTGACTCAGATTCGAGGCTGATATCGATATAAAGTTCATAAACCAAAAAAAGAATGACAAGGCACCTAAGAACGGTAGGCTCAAACTGTGGTTCAACTAGCGGGGGTTCACTCACCCACAGTTTTTTCTAACCGTGAATCACCATGCGTCACCTCACGACCTGCATCTCAACTTGCGGCCAGCTATACACGAGTCTGAACCATGAAGCTATGAGTTTCGGAACAACTTTAAAGGAAAAGAAAAAATCACGACCATCGACAAAACATGGGTATCCAGCTCTCTACCTATACCCGATCAAACTCGACACCGCTCGAGCCAGTTATGAGAGTCGTGCATACCACTCTCTTTCTATAAATTTCTATGACGCATTACATAGGGTGTCATTGACGAGTCTACCAACCCAACAAGAAGGTTGCAACGCACTGCTGTCAATCATCGTTGATGATGACCATACTACTTTAGGGCGAAACGTCCGAACAATCTCTATTTTCCAAATCATGCAAATTGCCAAACGTTTTTTTTAATAACAAACCAATACGGTGTCATTGACGCAATAATCAAATATTAGAAATAGCTGCATTGTTAAGAATTTCCGAAGATTCATTTAATTACGAAGATCCAATTGACTTCGTTAACTGCGTTCATGTAGAATGAATTTCCTGAGAATATTATTTCATATGAATTCAATCATTAGCAATTCAAATCTAATGTGAATCGCTTCTTCCGCAAAGGCACCGCTCTTACAGCACCTTAAGAATTTTCTCTAAAAAAATCATACAATTCCCAAAGTTGTGCTTTGTGATTTGATTCACTTTCAACTGAAATATCACAAAGCTAATGTAGGTATAGAAGGTCATGGCTATCAAGCACTTCAAAGGAATCCATTAAAAGTGAGTATTTCCTCATGACCCAGTACAACTCAATGACTCCGACTTTATCGAAACTTCGTAGACAGGACCCGACCAGATTACCTTTTGAAAAAAAATATTATAATAAATATAATAATAAAGATTATAAAAAAAAGAATAATTATTGAAATGATAATAACTCGAATGAAGAGATTGAATCTCTTTCTCTGCATGGTCTGAGCTCATGAAAGAGCAAGAATTGGAGTATTAATCTTTAGGGCAGCTGTCTGAGTGGCTGATGAGCTCGGTTCAACTTTCGTCACTGAACGGGGTGATCACAACCTGTTACCGAGTTTGAGCCATTTCACCAGGAGGTCCACATAAAACTCGCAGAGATCACCTTACATCTTAGGCAATACAAGAATAAGCCAGTACATTAGGTCTTCTTCAACATCATTGAACACCTCGCTTTCGCTTTCTCCAGGTCGAGCAATCTGAGGTTGGAAACGAAGGGGTTCTTCATGGCCTGCCAGGATAATGTCTTCACCGCCTCAGTTCACTACTGTGATGACTGTAGAGGTTGCTGACACCAGGTGCGGGGCCTACCGCAAACCGCCTGAAACCCTAATGCACGGTGTGTTGTGGAAATAAGAAAGTTTTGAGTTTGTTGAAACAATTTTCTCTCTCCCATCAAGATGATACATGCTGCTGAGTATGATGTAGTCCTCTCAGATGATCAGAGTAAGGTACTTCTCAAACTGAGTTTGAGAAGTGCCAGATGATGACAGTACGACCAGCGGTCGAAAGCGCTCGCAGATGATTAATAGAAGAAATAAAGCTTCGAATCCTTTGTGAAATTTGATTTTAATATCAAACTACTGAAAATAAAGGAAAACTAGTTGCATCAATCAA
>WOGN01011054.1:0-10164 GCA_015342105.1 Leptinotarsa texana | reverse complement strand
CAACGAAGTTACAACAACTTCAATTTTGGAAACAAAGTATTTGTTTGTAATTTTTATTCAGATTATAGACATATTTGAGATCTGACAACACTGATCTATATACAACACTGATATATATATAATTTTCGTATAGTAATATACATTTATTAATTATAAACAATTCATTTTGTTGGGTAGGGGACTGTTGATGAGTTATTTTTTTAGTGGTTTTTCTTTTGAACAGCTAGGGCATCAGAAAACCACGTGGCGCCCAAATTATCAGGTCAAAATTGTAGTTAGTGTGTTAAAATCCACGGCCCTAACAGAGCAGGCACATTACCTGCCGTACTTAACCCCCTCGAAATTTGGCTCAAAACCTGGAAATTAACATGCATACAGGTTGAGCGTAATAAGATATTCCGGCTTTCAATTTTTCTATACTAAGTACAGGGAATTTGCTGGACAAGTATTCAAAACAAGAAAGATTCTGGTCTAGGGACTTTTAAATTGTTTCATCAGCCCTAGTTTGAAATGTAACGGAAGTAATATTATTTCCTCTCGGTCGACCAAAGCTTCGTTAAATACGTTAGCTCCTCCTTGAAATAAAGCAATTCTAGAACGCCATTTTCTACTACTTCAGTGTTGGTCCTTAGCCCTGATATCCCAAAGACACAGGAAACAAGGATATTTTGTGTCCCAGGAGAAAGTTCACCATCTTAAAATCAACAGAGATTGCCCACTGATGTTGGTCATACTTGATGTTTTTTAGCACCAGCAATATTGTTGTATATTCTTCTTTCAGTTTTGTAGATTATCCAATTGGTATACTTCCATATTTGTTGTCATTATGTAGAAGGACACACGTTAAGCTTCGTTTGGAACTGTCGATAAAAAGACGCCAGTGATCTGGTATATACCAGATATATTGTTACAAAAAACCATATCATCTTGCTGAGAAAAAAAGGCAAATCTCTATTACGATAGTATGTAATTTTGGTGTCTAGGTAAAGAAGTTTCTTTTCCTTTAGTCTGGAGGCAAGCAACTCGGAATAATCCTTTGGAAGGTTAAATCTCTTATAAGATCGCTTAGCTCTTCTTGAGTAAATCGCTCAGGACCTGTTGAATCCCCTTCAAAATCACTCTCGTCTTCCTCAACTCTATAAGTCTGTAGTTCGTCACATAACGTTTCGACATTATCCTCTGGTATCGTAGGTAGGCTGCTAAATATTGGAATGGGTATCTGCTCAAGCTGATGTGGAATTTGTTTCATTGCTGAATCCATGTTAGGATATGTCCACGTATGTCGATTGTTACGATTAATGCCCTTTATATTCACAAGACAGAAAGAAATAACAATCGTCAAAATGGTTTTTTGGTTCCCTCCATACCATTGAAACACCAAACTTTAAACATTTTCGTTCACTGTCGCAAGTTTTGCACACTGCATGTGGAGCCCAAGATTTATCTTGATGTCCTAAATGAACACCAAAATAGGCTTGATATGCCCTTTTTATAGAATCACAAACTGGTTTTCTAGTTTCTTTTACAATGTACTCGTCACATATGTAGCAAAAAACGTTCGGGTTATTCATATAACAACACCTGCTTGTAGAAGTCATGAATTTCAATTGTCACAAACAAACTCTTGCAACGAAACTCAAGTTCAGACTTAATTTTAAATAGATTGCAGTCGACCTCATAGGAATTTATTAAGACCATTTCCGAGAAAATACTATTTACTTATTGGACAATAGGTAAGAAGCAATTAGCGCTAATTTCATGTTATAGGCATTTCCAATAAGTGCACACTTTTATTAGAAGTCACTAGTATGCATTTGTCTTAGAATTTGTCAACTTTGTTCATAAACATATTGCAATTAGAGGGTGGAATATACAGAAATGTAAGAATATTTAATTATTTGATGAGTACGTTATATCTCGAAAACTAGAGCGGATACAAAGAAAAGGTTTGTATTTATGGAATCAGCACAGATGAAATAAACAAAATCAGTTGATTTCTTTCCGGCAGCAAACATTTTTTTTGATGCGCTGTGTAATCATCGAAATGTAATTAGACCTTTGCTTTGGTCTGTTTGGATACAAATAAATAAATAAATAAATAAATCTATCGATCATAAAAGTGACATCTTTAATGCCTAGGCAGCGCCGGCTGCTACTGACGCAATTCACGGTACATTTCGTCAATATACTCACAATAGGACTCTGCTGTGGTGGTTTGGCTCGGTTGCAGAAAATTATAGTGAATCACCCCAGCCGCTGGCTTCCATACAGTAAATACAGTCTTTTTTGGTGAGTTTTCGCCTTTGGAAAAGGTCTGGGTGGCTCATCGGTGTTCAATCACTGCCCCGAACTTTTCTTATTGGGGTAGAGGATCCACTTTTCATCACTCGTGAGGATCCGATACAAAAAAGGATCATTTTGGTTGCGCAAAAGCAGAGAAGAGTATACCTTGGCTTGTCACAATTTCTGTCGATCGTTCAAATCGTGAGGAACCCGCTTTATAACCTATTTGACCTTTCGAATATGTTTTACACCATCAGAAACAGCATGGGAGCTGTTTCTGACGCACTGTTTATGATGCCAACGGACGCACTGTTTATGATGGATCAGTCTTCACCAGAGTCCTCAAATGCTCGTTCTGGATTTCTACAGGTCTATCACTTCGTGGCTCATCTTCGAGGCTAAAATCTCTGGAACTATATTTCACTATCCAACTTCGATAAGTGTGTTCGTGATTTTTTGGGCTGTTTAGGTTCAATTGGAATTCGTAGAGGAAAATTGGTCGAAAATCGCTCAACATCATAGAGTAATGAGCTGAAAAGAGAGAATACAAATTAAAATTTGGAAAAAAATTGATAGCATCAAAGTATGGAGTACAAAAACGCATGACATCAAAACGGATAAAACTTTTGAAATAACGTAATATTTTTTCATGTATATAGAATATGAATACGCTTGAAAAAATTATTGTACCTCTAGTGAAACACCTTTGTAGATCCGTAAACTGTCCAGTGCAAATCTCACTCTTATTTGAATATATAATACTCCTTTTATAGTCTTGTTCATATTGAACATAAACTCTTTCTATTGCTTCACTTAATTGTTTTCATTTCTTTAAATTTTTCAATATAACATTTCGTTAATTTCGTATTATTATATATCATTTCTCTTAAAGTAAAGCATATTCCATAAATTGTCAATAATTCCACATGAACACATATGTGGGCTGAGAGGACTCTAGACGTTTGAGGCACGTCTTCCATTTTGTCATGTTTTGATCTTTCATTTACTTTTCGATATAAATTCCTACAGTCTCTGCTTTGTTCACTTACTCAAATCGACCGCCGTGTTGATCGATGGTTCAAGCACCAGGCTGAGCGATCGATTTTCATTTGCTATCGTCCAACCCGTGTTAGGAATCACACGTTGAAAGGTAAGAACTCGTTAATCCTTAGCTCGCACAAGTTTCGACTTCTGAGGGTTGTCGTTCGTAGGTGTGCGACAGCTGATAAAAAATGTCCAATTAGTGTTTGAACATCTCCAGAAAAAATCAATCATAAATGGAATGGAATGGAAAGATATCTAGTTTTCTGAATTTTATTAATACCTATCACGTATCGTTTCATATGACTTTTGGAACACCCTATATATCTAAGTCTTTCGTGATTTGATTTTTGGGCATCCCTGTATTGAATATGTCGCTGCGTTAACAAAGAAGTGCATTGAAAATGTCGTATAAATTATTGGAATTTCAATGTACATCAAGCAAGTTTTGTTTATGTATTAGTCATAACGCTTTGTTCGCATTTTTATAAGGAAACAAAATGTCTCTTCATTAAATCCATTGTTGAACCTATTTGTGTTGTTTTTCTTTCAAAAGAATCAGACCTCGGGTAAGTTTTGGTAATTTTCTCATAAACCAAGTTCATAACTTACAGTATATGCGTGTAGGCAAATCCATTGATAGTATAATCGCTGAAAAAAGCAGTGCTTCCTGATTCATGAAAACATTTACCAAATGTTACAAATTCACAATCTCTAAAATACTACAAACTGCCCCAACTGAAAATGTTCACTCACCTTATCCCTGAAATAATAATAATTGTCTCTATTCATCAACATAATAGAAATAAAATACAAAATTTCAGAACAGTGTCGATGAAAAGGTGAAGTATCAGCCTAGGCTGCTTTCCAGCTGAATCTTGCAAAAGAAATAAATAAATCGGAGAAAACTATACGAGTACTATTTGAGAATCAGGGTATATAGAATCAAAAATACTTAAAAATAGTCAATCTACTTATTTCAAAACAATTTATACTAGTGTTATCATGAAGGATACTTGGTATAAAAATTAAATTAAATTGGTGCCTTAATTTCCGCCTTCAAAAGCAAATCTACAGTGACCGAAGTGATATTTTCACTTTTTTTTTTGAAATTATATAAAGAGAAGTTCCAATACTCCCTGGGAAGAGTGTTATAAAAATTGGGTGCTGAATATGAAAGTGTTAGTAGTTATCTCAACTTGTGACACCGAATTTTTAAAAGTATTTAATTGCAAGCAAATCCGCTGAATCAATGGAGTCTTTATAAATAGCTCAGAATTTTGTGATTTTTTAGAAAAATTTTTGTATATTCATATAGGCTCTTCCAATAGGGACTTCTGAACATTGACAATTGATAACGGTCATCTTGTTGAAGCTACATCTGTCAAATTCATGTGTCAAATTAGTTGTCAGTTATTCAGTCTGTTTTGCCAAATCCTAATGGATGGATATGGCATTCAAAAACATGTGCGAATAACGAAATTGTTTTATCAAAATGGGTGTTCTCTTCGAGCAACTTACCGCGCGCTTTGTTTATTTTTCGTCATTATAGTCGTCTTACCGAGAGGACTGTTTGCAATGTAGTGGATAAATTTAAGTCCACTTGTTCAGAAAACGATCGATTAGCACCCGAACGTCGAAGAAACGCAAGATCTGCCGAAAACATCGCTGATGTTTGTGAGAGTGTGCATGATAATTCCAGGCAGTTAATTTCGCGTCACTCATAAGAACTCGGCCTGTCGCGGATCACAACTTGGCGAATTTTGCGTCGTGACTTGGGCCTGCACCTGTACAGAATTCAACTGACCCAGAAACTGAAGGTAAACTGTCATAGACAACGACGCTGAATGGGCTATGAAGCATTTGGCAAATAAGCCTAATTTTCATCGGAAAATCATCTTCAGCGAAGAGGCCCATCTCTGGATGAATGGATAGATGAACAAAGAAAATTGTCGAATGCATCCCGAAAAACCACTGTTTGGTGAGGATTTTGGGCTGGCGGCGTCATCAGTCCATATTTCTTTGAGAACGACGGTGGCCAGGCCATCACTGTTGACGGTGACCACTATAGGTCAATGATTACCAACTTCTTTTGGCCTGAATTGGATGACCTGAACACCAACGATATGTTCAACAGGATTATGCTACGAGCCACACAGCTCATTCTACATTGGATATTCTGCATGAACGATTTGAGGGGACGGCCATCTCAGGTGATGATATGAGCTGGCCACCAAGATCGTGCGATTTGATCCCATTAGACTTATTCTTGTGAGGTTTTCTCGAGTCGCAAGTGAATGCCAAAAAGCTGTAAACCACAGTGGTCCTCAAAGCCAACATAATCCATGCCATCGGTCAAAGTCGTGGCGGACATTTGAACGATGTTACATATATTCCAGACCTAATGGCATCAGCAGGTCTTTCAAACGAATAAAAAAGTTTGATGATATCTCACACACACTTTGTTTTATTTGAATGAAAAGATAGGAAACCTCTAATGAAATACCATATATTATTGAACATCAGAAATCTTTTGAAACGGGGACAGACTTTACTACATTCTTCAAACAGCAATATTCATTAGGGCTTTCTTCGAGAAAATTCTGTTTATGTATTTGATTATCAGTAAATGACTAAACAGATGGAATTTGTGAACCAATCACAATCTCAGTTCTTTAACAGCATGTAACTTTCTTAGAATATGAATAAATTATTGACATTTTGAGAAAAGGTTCAGCAATGGTGAGTGGTTAACCTCTTGTTGATCGTTCAACAGGGAACCCGAACGATTACCCTTATTTATTTCCAGCGACTTCAGCAGGTTCAACTTCTGTCCCTTAGCTTTCACACTTATGCACGCATGAGTGAAATTGGCCGTCTTCAGTTCAAAACATGTTTTATGCTCGGATATTTCCATTATAAAATTCCGTGAAGTCCTTTCTACATACACTTTTTAGCATGATCCGCATGTTAGTTTGTATACATCTGTTCTTGTAGACACCATATTAATGAAATATCCAAATATTAGAACCAATCATCTCTCCATTCATTGTAATCATTGGATATGACTACATCTGCAATTAATAATGAGATGAAAATATTTCTTTATTTTTCTGAAACCGAAATCGATTGCTTCACATATTCTTTCTATGAATATTTAAATAATTATACGCTAAATCCCGAATATATGTTTTGACTTTGAAAATCAATCGAACCAATTGAATTCTATGAGATACCTATATTTCTTCAGAATTTTTGAAATGGAAGATTTCCTCACATCATTCATCAACTTTTTTGCAAGACATGAAAAATGGGAATGGATACTACGTGGGAGCAAAATTATTTCTAACAGTGCTTTTCTAAATGTCTTTCTTCGATGACGTTGACAAATCAGTTCTCACTTTCTTTCGAATTGTCGATAATTTCAAAAATATTTCAAAAAGTTTCAAATGTGTAGTGATTTTTTTTTGAAAAAAGAATAATTGTATTGTCTCAGTGAATGTACCTTCTGATTCATATCACGGACGTTAATAACACCAATAGCAAAAGTTCATAACTATTATCTGTGACACTCAATACGTGGACATTTAGTACACCAAATTTTAGGTACTTGAATTGCGTAATTTCTATGTACAAATACATCATTCATTAATATACTGGATGATGTTTCATATTCAATCCTCACCATTGGGATCTCAAAAACTGGGAGAGATACGAAGATGATTCTTCGTATCTCTCTCTGAGAAAGTTCTGAAATTCCGAGTATATCCGCAGATATCCGGAAAAAACAGAAATTTCGGAAAACGTTTTTTTTCTGGCTTTATTTTTTGAAGGATTCGAAAATGAATTGCATTTGCACGTTGCCCCAATTTAATCATCTTCGTATCTCTCATAGTTTCCGATATCCCAGTGGTGAGGATCTTATTTGAAACACCCGGTATGTTTTCATTCAAAAATTCGATAGATAATCGTTTGCATTCATTTTGATACATTTTCTAATAACCTTGGAAACAACGTTCGCAAACTTCAGTGTAAGCTTTAATGTCACTTCGTATTCATTATTTCTTATATTGTGAATAATTTTCTAATGGGACTTGACGAGATAATGGTGTCATCATATGGTTTCAAAAATATTCGAGGAATTTTTCATCTGAAGTCGATGACAAATCAATCAGTTGCAGGTACGTGATCCAAAATTAATTTCAGTCTAGCACTTTAGAGCGTATTCAATCTACACTTGGGATTTTATATGGAAAACTGGATGCAGTTTTTCTGATAATGAATAATATTATAGTCAATATACAAGAAATTACTTTTTGGACCATGTCTTCCGAATTTTTTTGCGATAATCGCTATTCATTTATTGTTTTTCTGTGAGCTCCCAATAAATTTGTCGTCACTATTCCAGAACTAGGACGGAACGTAACGAATTATTGTCTACACATTGTCCGTATTTCGAATACCTCAAGAAAGACTAAAAAGAAATTTGAGTGAAATTAATTTGGATGAAACTCCAATCAATTTTGTGAGAGGTAATTGAATTTTGTTTGAGCAGTTATTGCAATACCGAATACTTTCTAACTGGAGTCAGAGTAGCTATTGCAAAAGTATATTTCAACTCATGTCGTCAGTATTACCTAAAGTATAGGAGTTACGTAACAAAGTGTATTGCTATTTTTTCACAGTAACACTTTCCAACCTATTTAGGTATGAAAAAAAATTTACAACTTTTCAAAATGATAAAAATTAGTTCTATAATAATTCTTGAACCTTCCTACTTCCTGATTTAATTGATAAATAATATATACCTACCATTTCGGGCAACACATCACATTTTTGAAAATAGAATTTAATAGAAACTTTTCCTCTGAACAAGTAGCGAATTATCTCGTTCAATAAAGCGGCAACAGTTTCAGTTGTTATTTCCAGGAAAAATATTGATTGTTTCGAAAGTTTTGTCCGTTTCAGTGTCATGTGTTCTGATAACTCCAAATCTCATATATACTGATCGATGTCGTTAGGCGATTTTCAACCAATGTTATTCTACGAATTATAATTGAATCAAAGCGTTGGCGAAACAGTCCGAAAAATTACCCATGCATTTGGCAACGATAGTGTTAATGAATGCACTGTTCAACGTTGCTTTGCAAAATTTTGTTCTGGAGATTTCAGCTTCGAAGATAAGCCACGAAGTGGTCGACCTACATCAATCCAGAACGAGGATTTGGTGGAGACTGATCCATCACAAACGGTGAGAGGAACGGAGGTTTTTGATTATTCAAAACGTATTAGAAAAGCTCAAAAAATGTGCGCCCAACAATTTGAACAATTAACAGAAATTGTCACGTTTCTGCTGCTTCTGCGCAACCACAACGATCCATTTTTCGAATCGGATAGTCATGTGCCATGAAACGTGGATCCTCTTCGACAACAAGAGACGTTCAGGACAGTGTTTGGACCCCGATGAGCTATCAATGCAGTTTCCATAAGCGAAACTCTCCACTGTATGGCAATCAGCGGCTGGTGTCATTTACCATAACTCTCTGCAATCGGGCCAAACCATCACAGCGGAGTCAATTTATATCAACCAATATTCAATACAAATGAATTACATTGTTTATATAAAAGTTTCGTTTTCTATATCTCCAGCTCCAATTTATTTTTCTGATCTCATATGGATGTGATTTCTTCATTTGCAACATTTCCAAGTCATGCTCTTCTATAGCTCTTCCTTGGTCATTTTTCAGACTTTGCAGTTTGAGAAAATCCAATTTATCTTCTGAAACACTTTAAATTTTTTGTCTGCAACCCTCTGCCAGTGTTTGGTTTCTTCATTTGTTTTGGTTCAGCTCTCCTTATTCAATTTACGAATATATTGTTAATAAAATAATGAGTTGAAAAAATTAAATCAGACTACTGCAGTAAACCCTTAATAGAAATTTTGAAGAAATATCAAGAAGCAAATTTGCACAGCCTTATGATTCATTTATTATAGTATACTCAATGTTAGAAAATGACTTGCCAACCTCTTGTTGCATTTGTATTTAGTCAGGGTTTACGACACTAGGTAGATTTTATAGTTTGAATTCTCATTGTATTTCCTTTTTGCACAAAAAGAATTCACAGGAGGGCTGATTTGAGAGGGTATTGGTGCAATGTATTGCAGAGGGTATTGATTGCCAGTCTCAGACTGATGTCATCTCTGATTTTTCTAAAGCGTTCGACAGACTTAACCATAGTACGCTGCTCAACAAGCTTTCGACTTTTGAGTTATCCAATGAATTAATTACCCTCTTCAAATCGTATTTTCACAACCGTAAGCAGTACCTCCAACTCAATGGCCTCAAGCCTATCGAATATGTATATAGCCACATCTGGTGTACCACACGGATCAAATCTAGGACCCCTACTGTTCAATACGTTCATTAATGATATCGGAGCTGTGATTGATGTCAATTTCCTTTTATACGCAGATGACTTGAAACTCTATCACAATATAACATGTTCTTATGATTGCGAACGTTTCGCCCTAAATTTAGATCGCGGTGCTACATGGTGTCGGAAGAATAATCTATCTCTCAACATATCCAATTGTAATGTAATGTCTTACTCACTGAAAACGAACTCGACTTTACACAGCTACGTCATAAACAATCAAGTTTTGGAGAGTCCTGACGCACTCACTGATCTAGGTGTTACTTTTGATTCACCCCCCTCTTTCAATAAACATATTGACACTACTCCTAACAGCTGCTTATCGCATGTATGGATTCTTAGTTAGAAATACATAAGACTTCCAAAAAGCTTCAACATTGATCTAGGCTGGAAGCTAGATCTAGG
>WOGN01011053.1:0-10164 GCA_015342105.1 Leptinotarsa texana | reverse complement strand
GTAGCTGTTTCAGGAGGACTTTCTTTCAGTTAGTGTCTGAAAGTTACTTCTTTACATGATCTACACATCCATGTATAGAGTTACTTCCTTCCTTTCTTTGGAAGATTCTCCCATCCTTCTTTTTTTTGTATCAAGATGGAGCAGTAGAAAGCCAAAAACTTTATTTCCCAAAAATTAATTACTCCTAAAAAATATAACCCCCTTCGATTCAAATAAGATTCCTCTTGGCTGGTATTAAATCAAATAGGTGCATGAATGTCATTACGTTGTCATCGATGACATAAGCACATCAAGCTTATTCCGTGACATTATGAATGAAGTGTGTGTATTTTCTATAAAGTTATCCAATTTGGTACTGAAGAGCCTTAGGGCATGTGTCTTAAGGCGAAACACCGGCGAAAGAATTTTTTTCTTTCGTATAATTTAATGTTTATATGAAAGTAGCTGTTTCGGAAGAATTTTCTTTCAGTTTCTGTCCGAAAGGTACTTCTTTGCACGATCTACACATTCATGTATAGAATTACTTCCATCCTTCTATTGGAAGATTTCCTCATCCATCTTTTTTTTTGTATCAAGATGGAGTAATAGAAAGCCAAAAACTTTCTTTCCTGAAAAATATTTCTTTTCTGTGAGTTGTTTTTTGATTAGAAATTGAAATAAAAGTACTTCATCTGTCTCTACCATTGATGACAAAGACTACTCTTTTGAGTGGATGAAAATTTCAGCATGTGTTTTGAAAAAATTACCCAAATATTCATATTGAAAAAGTATTCATACTATATGTCTGTTACTTTCATCATTTAATATCGAATATCAAGTATCAACCTCAGAGACAATCATTCTGGCAGTGTATTCAGTCTTAAATTAGAATATGTTATTACTGAAGAGAATGCACTGCTTTCATAACCATTTCAACAAACACAAGGCCCACTAGTTTTATTACTTATTTTCTATTTGTAGATTGTGAGCCAAATCCATACAAATTATGTTTATAGTTCGTGTCCTATTCCGTATTGGGGCAAGCTCGAATGCGTGCTGAATTCGAAGTAGCTGGAGAAGTTTATCGTATTATGACGAAAATATCAAATTTGTTGAATTCGCCGTGGTTTATGATGCATTCTGATATGAGTAATGGGAAAGTTCATGTACTTTTCAATCTAAAATTCCTTTGTTATTCATCGTGTCATGATATGATGTGTTTCATCTGAATGGAAAAAAAATTATTAAAGAATCTTGTTTGAATTGAGATATTAGTTTTGGGAAGCGTTTTCAATTTCACATCTCTATCTTTATACAAAAATTTTCATAAATTTTTCCTTCCCTCCGAAGTAATTGAGTTCAAAATGAACTCTCCAGATGTAAAAGTTACTTTCAGAGTTCGAGAAATATCAAACTCAAGAGTTCAGACATTTTCAACAAATGTAAATTCCATAGTGGAGCAATGAAATTCATTTTTATTTTGTGATTTCTCTTCGAATATTCAAGTGTACTGTTGTGAAATAAAAATGTTTAGCAGACTAGCAATTTCATTCATTGAAATTCTTCAATAAAAATAACGGTGTGATCAATAGATGAAAGGATCAACGGATTGCGGATTTCATGAAATTCTTGTATTTTCAGTTTCTGAGAATACTCTAAGTTATTCTCAGAAAAACTGAAGACATCTATCATTTTAATATAGATATGTCACAAACAACTAACTCACTGAGAAATGTCTTCGGCAGGCAAATACAGTGGTCATGAAACCAAGCAAAAAGAAATTCACATCCAGATTGGAAAAATATTGAGAAAAGAAGATGAAGTTTTGAGTTTCGATGATTACAATTTGAATTCAATTGATTGAGAGTTCATGAACAAAGTTTTGGATTTTCAATAAAAGTTCTTTCAGCGCAATGTATAAAAAAATTTGAGAATACAAAATCATGATTTACTATACGAATAAATATTTCATTCACATTTAGATGAATACCAATGAAATTTCAACAATTATTTCAAAGATTCCATTCACTTCCTTCAATAACTCTATGTCGCTGTTAATAAAGAACCTGTTTCACCTATTTCATAAATTTTGATGTTAATAATCAAGGTGATTTTCAGCATTATCCATTATAACTCTCGATTATTGACTCAGTATAAAAAAATGTCAAACAGAATTATTGATCTAAGTTAACAACTTGTTGTGATTTGATCAGATCACCAACAATGATATATTCGTCGAAAGATGGTTATTTTTCCACAGCTGTGAGGGATACCATAGCGAAAATTTAAAAAAATGATAATATTAATAATAATGAATATTCTTTATCCATCGTACACAAGTTACAAGATTGCCAATGAAAGGCGAAGTTTAGCTTACGCTGTTCTACAACTCAACTATCTACTCAAAGTAAAACAAATTGAAGGTATATGAAAAGAGAAAAAAAAAAAGTGAGTGAATGATTACAAATTACAAATTAGCTCTGAGGATATTGATATATAAATCATCACAGTGAATGGAAATGATTGTGGAAAGAACATTCTACTCAGAGATATATTATTAGGAAATCAATAATCAATAACCAGTAAAGAAACAGCAAAAAAATATGTATTCAGTTCAGTTGAGTTTAGAGAATTGCGTTTATGTGGAATGAACTTTCTGTGAATGTTTTTTAAAATAAATCTAAGCTCCCGCGATTCAAATGCAACGTGAATCGCTACTTTCGTATAGTCACCGCTCTAAAAGTGCCTCGAGAATTTTTCTGTAGTGCTTGTGTTTTGTCCTTGAAATGTATCAGTTCAAAAATTTCAGTAATTTCAGTCAAAAATAGTTAATGAAATAGTGGTAAACGACATAAAGTGTTTCATTTCTTATTTTTCATAATAACAAATGTGTCAATAATCAGAATGAATGAATTTTTTATCATCGCTCAGTGAAGTATGCTATCAAACTTGGTAAGGTGAAGTCTATACCAAAAATAGTCTCGTATAGAGATTATTCTCATTCAAACTATTGAGGACAATGGACCCGATCGACTCAATGATTAATTTGTGAACTCTGTTCCGACCCCTACAGTCAATGAAACTTAGCCACTCTTCGATAAGTAAAATTGTGGGCTCGTACAGCTAAATTCTCTATCAACAAAGTGTCTTGAGAAGAGTTAAACGAAATTCTTTAGATAAAATTACAAGCAGAAGATTTTGACGATATCAACATCAAAATGCAATCTTTGGTATTCTCATCTTGGCAGCGTGAACAGATGCCAATATTATACTAGTACCAATAAATGATTACTGATTTATCTAGTGCTATCGGTCTATGAATACAGTCCCTAATATTTCCAAAATCCCCAAAAAAAAAGTTCGTAGTCACCTTATAACTTATTCCGAATTAATTCAGATACTTTCCAAACTAATCGCTCAATGCACACTACCATCACTTGTTCATTTCATGTGACTGACAACATAATGAAGGCTGCTTATTATGGATTTCCATTGTCCAATATGATATAAATTGATCTGAAATCCCTGAAAAATCTGTAAAAAATCAAAAAAGAAAATACAAGCAACTTCCAAAAAATAAAAGAAAATTGAAATATTAATTTATGCAAATCACAAAAATATCAACAAGAAATGGAAAATAAAAATTTAAAGATTCCAATCCTAGTTACTACACGACTGTTAGTATCCACAATCGGGTGATAATTGGACTTATTCCTGGGAGAGAGGTGAAAGCACTCGAATGACCTATAAATAGTCAAATTTCGAAGAAATGTGTCCAGTTATCACCCGAAGACGATTGTGGATACTAACAAAGATGTAGTAACTTGATTTGGAATCTTTTGATTTTTATTTTTCATTTCCTGTTAATGATTCTTTCAATTTTTATCTCGTGTTAATATTTCAATTTTTAATTTTTTTGATATTGCTTGTATTTTATTTTATTGTAATTTCAGTTTTAATTTTTCAGCTCGTGTTAATAGTTACATATTTCATTTTTTTTAGTTGTTGCTTGTATGTTATTTCATTTTAATTTCAGTTTTTTGCTGAATAAAATTGTTTTTTCAACTAATCTTTTTGATTTTTTACAGATTCTTCCAGGGATTTCAAACCATTTTATATCATATTAGATAATGGAAGTCCGAACTGGTGAAATGCACCACAAAACATTGTCAACCACCTTCAAACAAACGGAAAATACCTCAATTATCACAGTGATTTATTGGATTCAACCTTATGTTATTGATGGCAATATTGTAATTCTGATCATTTTCTTTGTCATTAGGATCTTCACCAAGAAGAATCAGTTCGGTTTTGTTTTAATTGATTGTGTTTAGAACTTCAGCAATCCCTGTCAGAAACCTCTGTAATTTAGACATCCTGAAATCCCTGAAAAAATTATGAAAAATTCAAAAGAATAGTTGAAAACACAATTTTATTAAGCAAAAAACTAAAATTACCATGAGAAAACTTAGAAGCAGCAACCAAAAAAAAAATTAACTATCAACACGAGCTGTAAAATTGAAAAAATATTGGCAAGAAATGAAAATTAAGAATAGAAAATGAAAATATTTAATACCAAGTTACTACACGACGTTCCGATTGTTAGTATCCACAATTGTTATCACCTGAAGACGACTGTGGATACTATCAATCGAAACGTCGTGATGTAACTTGGTTTGGAATCTTTCAATTTTATATTTTCAATTTTCATTTCTTGTTAAAAAAATTTTAATTTTTCAGCTCGTGTTAATAGTTACATATTTCATTTTTTTTAGTTGCTGCTTGTATGTTATTTCATTTCAATTTCAGTTTTTTGCTGCTGAATAAAATTGTTTTTTCAGTTAATCTTTTCAATTTTTTACATATTCTTTCAGGGATTTCAAATCATTTAATATCATATTAGACAATGGAAGTCCGAACTACTAGAATGCATTAGGTACTTTCATCCACAATAACCTGAAGTTCCTAAAGCAGATTGCTCATTTGGCGGAGAAGTCTTATTTTGAGTTGAAATTGCCGTAGTGCATACGGATCCAATCGACAGAAATATAAGATGATTATTATGTAACACTTTGATCTTGTGACAACTAGAATATTGTAATGCAGTTGACTGGCCAGCATTGTTAGCCAACGACAAGCAAATACTATGTAAAAACTGCAGTTACCTCCGTAGAAGATTTGTTTTGAGAATGCTATGTTCACTATTAAAAATTGAACATCACAAAATCTATGAACACTTTCTCAAAAAAAATTGATTAGGAGTAGGTGAACTCAGCAATGTAACACTCGCCACTGCGATCTTTACGGCTTGGCCACGGGGATCGGCGGTACGAACGACGAAGCAGGGAGCGAGACGACCATTCGCGCGACACCGTTTGCAGGCCACGGGAAGTCACGTTCGCCGTCGCGACCAATAGTCCGACAGCGAAATGTCTTTATCGAAATCATCTCGATATTGCTTAGAAAGTAATAGTTTTTTGGTTTTAGACCTATTATTTGAAAGAGATTGTGGAGTACATGATTCGAATAAGAGTCGGGGTATAGATGGATAATTCCACAAGAAGTACAAGAATTACAGATTGAATCCAAAAAAATGTTTTGGGTACACCAGAATTATTCTTGAAACATTACTGAAATATTCTCATGAAAATTCAACCAAATTTGGAGAAAAAAGTTAAAATAGAATTTTAAGTGCCGCTGATAAATTGTTTTTGACATTGAGGTATATACTTATCTATCTTTGTGAGGGGCCCTGCTATAGGCTAATGCGTCTCCAGGGTGAGTGTGCTACATTAATCTACATTACGTATTTATCTATATGCCTAAGTATACAGGTAATATTCAATTAGCTGATCATATTTTGGAGAAATACCTATAGTATCCATCAGTATGAACAACATTTTCCAAGAAAGAAATGGTCGCAAACGGATTTTTTTATAACTAAATTTATTTGTAACTATCGTTGCTCAAAATATTATCAGCTGATTAAATGTTACACTGTATATTAATATTTCATAAAATAAAAACACTTTCGGATAATTATGTTATTTATTGCAAAAATCTAAATTATATGACAGTAATTTTTGTACAATTAAAACAAAAGACAACTTCTGACTTGTAATTGACGGTAGAATGAATACCTAATTTGTAACTTTTCAATTAGTCTTTTATTCAGCAATAAAAGTCTCGGTGTTCATTTTTCGCGGCGAAAACAACTATACTCGTTCGATCACTCCAATATACGCCGCAACTACTGCTCGACTACGTGGCTCGCGCCGTACAGATTCATGCATTTATTTTGCCGCAAGTCACCCAGGCGATTCGCTCTGTACATTCCGCCGGTCGCTTCGCCGGTCGCCGTTGCGCTTGGCTTCATAAATACATTTCTATGCATTTGTTTCAGTCGCTAGACGCTTCGCCGTTCGCACCGCGCGAATATTCGCATCGGCGAGTGTCCCGTGGCCAAGCTGCCTATACTAGAGTGTAGACACGCCCAATGGAGCTATAGTATATCGGAATACGTGTTGCGTTTTTGTAAAACTGGTAAGTGAAAATCTCACAGTGAAGTGTTTATTGAAATCGTCATAATATCTTTTCGAACCTATGAAGAAATGATTGATCATTTTATAATTTTACAAAGAAGTGTCAAGGAATAAAGGCCAAATCTAATAATGAGGTATTTGTTTGATGAAATACTTTTTTTTCCAGACGCGATGGATAATGGAAATGAAACGAAAAAGAGAAACGAAAATGCAATCTTTCCAAAATTACTGAAAATATCAGAATCTATTGTTCTCCGGTAACAGCATTGCAGAAGATTGGATTAATCGCAGAGGAAATAAGTTTACAAGGAGAATACATAGGTTTCCGTGAAGGCAATTACTTTTTAATAGATAGCGGCTTCACCGAGTGAGCTGGGTGGAGTGTAATTCTCTGCATTTCAAAAAAAAAAGGTACAGAAGTTGATTTGTTCATCAATTTGGTTCTGGAACGAGTAAAAAAATATTCACATTCAATTGCTATGTTTCCTCTATTTGGCGAAGTTTCTAAAATCGACACTTTGTTAAAAAACCTCAGTTTGTAATATCACAATGTTATCATATAATATTCATACAGAATATCGTCCTACGTGGGTTATCATCAGATTCTGAATTTTACAAACCACCTTGAACTATTTCAGTCTACAAAAATAACAAGTGACAACCGAAATAGTATTGATGAACGGAACAGAAATGACAACAGTTTTTACACAAACCAAAACTTCATTGAGAAATGTTGAACTCATCAGTTAAGGAAAATCGAAGATGAGAATTAACTAATATTTCTAGGGCTTTCCAATTGTTCTCGCAAACTTGATCAAGGAACTATGGTTAACAGACTCGTTAAATATAGTAGTGAACGCCTCTCAAAGAACCAGATACAGAAATCTCCTTCTCGATGCCTGCAGCAATATACTCAGAATTCATTCAAATATGTTTATAATCGTTCACATGAAGACGAAAATGAAAGTACCGAAAAAACCTGAATAAATTGATGGAAAACTAAACGACAACGAAAATCGAGAGAGCATTGGTCTAGATATTTGTTGTTAATTTTATTGGTCAATTGAATTCCATATTAAAATATACATACTATGATCACGCTGAAAAGAAAATTTAATGTTGCTATCAACTCACCACTGAAAGGTGATTGATTATGTATTAGATGCATAGCCTCATTTTATTCCCTATGTACTGTCGAATCAGGTACTTCTTGTAGAAGTACATGGCAACGAAATAACAATTCATGTGTTTCACAGATTTCATCAAAATCTTCTATAAGGAGAGGAGTGTACGAGTGCGTCTTGTTCTATGAATAGTTGGAAGTGAAATATCAAACTTTCATTTGAATGAATTTAATTTGAATTTGTGAATTGAATGGTATAATCAAAATCAAGTTGATATTCATCCATTCGAATATGTTGATTCAACTTTCTTTGAAACAATATCCATTGAGTTTTATCATGATATATGAATAGATTTTCATTCACATAAAGTCTATTCATCCATAATAATGATAGTAGAATCCGCACATTGAATTTTATATAACACGCGTTCCACTTCACGGTAGCTACGTGTGGTGAAACGCCTTTTGTATGAAATTCAATGTAAAATTCTATGATATATCGATTTCCATTATTTTATTCGAAATGAAACAGCATATGCGTAAGATTACAATTCTAGTTGCTTTTTCGGTATGAACGCTGTGACTAAAGTGAATGGATGAGCAGTTTAGTTGTGATCCAACTGATTGAAGCAATAACTGGGAGTTAACCAGTAAAAAAATGTATTGGATCAGTTCGAATTTTCTGTTAGAATTTTCAATATTTAGCATTACTCATTTGATTTTATTTTCAAATCCAACTTGTTATTGTTGTGAGATTCATGTTTATTATGTAAAATAAGACGTTGTGAATCAATTCATTGAGCAATATCAGGATCACTTAACGATCATTAGCTAACAACTTGTTCACACTATATGGACCATCATATTCATTGGTCAATTTGTTACTGACGCCAGAACCCCCCCTTTCAGTTGCCGCACTCCAAAATAGTACTCAATCACCCACCGTGTGAGTGGTTGCGAATTTTCGACCCTTAGCGAACCGCCTTTTCATTTTTTTTTTCATTTTCTGTGCAAACTTTTTAGTGTTTCCAAAAAAGCTTTCTGACGAACCCAAAATTATCCGGTGACTCACTTGCCAACTCACTTGCTTTTGAAGAACAAGTATCACTCGTACTCGTTTTCGTAGGATCGCCGAGTAGTGAATGTACACACCTTTGTTCATTCTACTACTACTACACTACTCGTACTACTACTACTACACTACTCGTACCTGCCCTTTTACGATCGTCATTCGTACATTTACCTATTGCATCGCCACTTGCTACACTATCGTCTGATTTATGATCACCAACTGCTCCATCGCGTCACGAATTTGAGTAACCAAGCACTGCGTTTTTGTGCTTTTGTCTGATTCTGTCTCACTTGCCTTTCCTAGAAATCTGTGGAGCTCAGTCGATACCTTGCCTCTCAGGGTAAGTGTATTTTTCAGGCAATACTTCGCCTTCCACTTCGCTAACACTGTTACTGCACAGTCGACACCCGGGACGCCCATCGTGTTTCCAGACTATGTACCGTGACCATGTACTCACTAGTCCTTAGACCTTCGTCGGTCTTTTATACCTTATCGCTAGCTAGCTTGCCATCTGCCAAATCGGTAACTCGACCATGACTATGAAACAACATCAGCTGGGCCGGTGAGAAATGCATGATTGTCCCATTGAGGCCACAAACAACATCCGCACCACAACATCGCACCTACCTTCCGTCTCTGCGACATCTTCCTGTTCCATTTGCCTTTGGCATCGTCTCGTCATTCATCATATGCGTAACGTAGTTATCTGCTAGAAATACCCTAAATTCCTTACTAGTGAACGCCTTTCCCTGATTAGATACCACTCATTTTGGATGTACATATTCGCCAAATACTTCCCGAAGTACTGCAATGATGTCCGTTACCATCAGTGTTTTCGTATTTTTCGCCGAAGTGAACTTCGTAAAGCTGATCACCAACAGCAACAAATCGGAGTATCCCATGACACTCCTCACAAAAAAACCCAGATGATCAACATATCCCGTGTTGAAAGTCACTGCTCCATAAGGTGTGGAAAATCCCCACTGAGCCTATAAAAACCTTTTCCAGATACACACCAGGGACATGACCTCGCATATTTCAATATGTAACGCCAAAGTTACAGGTAAGTTGCCATGACCAATTCCATATATCGGTCATATACCAGATGATCAATGTCATCATAGTACTACCTCAAAATACTATATCTCACTGGTACACTATACAACACTACAATATATCGCCTCTGAAAATTATTCGATGGAGCCTCCCTCGGTTCACTTTATAATCAGCATTCATATTATGTTTTGTATCTGCCGAAGACAGTGACCTGATGACTTTCTGCACCTTAGGTTCTCGCAACAGCTCCGTCAGAAATCAGTCACCTTCTTCCATGGCTACTATGTTAGTATCCACAATCGTGGATACTAACAATCGAAACGTCGTGACATAACTTGGTTTGAAACCTCTTTAATTTTTTCAATTTGTTTTTCATTTTTGCTAATAATAAT
>WOGN01011052.1:0-10166 GCA_015342105.1 Leptinotarsa texana | reverse complement strand
CTTTTGCGATTTCTCTAAAGCATTTGACTGTGTTAATCACGAAATTCTGCTCAGGAAACTTTATCTCTATGGTATTGGAGGTATTAATCATTAATGGTTTGCATCTTATCTATCGGGTAGAAGTCAAAGGATTAAATATACAACAGTATCTGATGTTTCTGTCATATCTAACGGAGTACCACAAGGATCAGTACTGGGACCTACCCTACCCCTACCCTCGACTACCATTGATAATGATGGTGAATTTACTTTATTCGCCGACGACACTACAATAATATGGTGCAATACCAACACAAATGATGTATATAGTGCCATTTGCTCTGATATTTCCAAACTTTTAGATTGGTGTAAAGCAAATTTATCAGCTTTCAATGTCTCAAAAACTAAAGTTTTATCCTTTAATAGCATTCTTGATAATATTCCTCTAGCTTCGAATTCGAATGTGATTGAGAACACGTCATGCAACAAATTTCTTGGGTTATTAATTCATAATGAATTGAAATTTGAGGACCACATACTATCTCTTAACAAAAAACTTTCATCTGGATGTTATGCTGTGAAAATAACTTCTAAGGAACTAGGACTAACTGCAGCTAAAACTGTCTATTATTCATTAGTAGAATCACATCTAAGATATGGAATCCCTTTCAGGGGAGTAAGTAATCAAACTCCACTCTAGTGGATTTTTATTCTGCAAAAAAGGTTATTAAGATTTCTCTGTAGAGCCAGGCCGCGAAATTCTTGTAGGCCTTTATTTGTAGCAAACAAAATTTTATCACTGTATGCTCTATTCATTTTAGAAACAGTTTGTTTAGTGCATCAACATAGATCAGATTTTCCCTCTATTGTCTCTCATTACACCACACGCCAGACCCTAAATTTAAGTCTTCCCATACCTAACACTACTGTAATTAAAAATTCTATATTGTATAATGGTCTCAAGATGTATAATCATCTTCCTAACTACCTGAAATGTGTAGTAAACTGTACTGAATTTCGAAAATCTACAAAGAATTTTCTTATCGAGAGACCCTATTATAGTTTGCAAAAGCGCTCGCAGATAATCAAATTTGATTATCTGCGAGCGCTTTTGACAGCTGGTCGTGTTGTCAGCTTCTAGACACTCTGAACGTGTTATCCTGTTGTGTGTCTTTTTACACGGTCCAAACGCCTTAATACAGGTACTTCTGTTGCTTTAGGTACATTTGCCTGTATTTGGATTATATCAGGTACTATTCTTTGTGTTAAATCTTCTCCAGGTTCATTGCTTCTAGAAGTGTATATTGATTTGTTTAATATACTGAATGTTAAATCCTGTTGTGTTTTGATTTGTACTTATTCCTCGATAAGTGATTTTTGACTGTTAAATTTATGGATGTTTAAGTTTTCCCAAATGTCCATGCGGTTTCCCTTATTGACTTGTTTCATGAGTTTTATGTTCTCTATATCTATCTATATCTAATATTCCTACAATAATTAAATTACTATACAAATTCAATTGATTCACGTTTATATCAATTCTAAATATACTTTTCAGAAAACTAAATTATTTCCTATGATAAAATTATCATCAAGATTTTGAAAAAAAGCGATAAAATATAAAACTCCAAGAAAGCAGATTCGATATATCCACCGTATGTTCTTTATTTCTTCTAGATCAAGATGAACATTGAACGTTACCGTTGTTAATACATGGTCATCTCATATGTAACAATGACATTATTTGACTTATAGCTTGCTAACGACTAGTACTACCTTGCCAGACACTCCCGAAGGGATTCTTGCTACTTATTTTTATTCCGTTGACATAAATAGACACCGACTTCGTCGGTGTCTATTCAGGAAAATAAAATATTTTTCAAAACTCTTCAATACAGTTTATTGTATGATGTTCATTATAAAGAGTTTTACAAAAACCGCGATGCGTGTTTCGCTATACAATATTGTGTTTCTCAAGCGTAAAATACGCTTGAGAAACACGTGTCCCAGTTTTTGTAAAACCCTTTATTGTGAAAATCATAAAAGAAACTGTATTAATGAGTTTCAATATGAATTTTCATCAGGTATCGGCCAGTTCTATTCAATTAAATATTTTTTAGGTGGGAAATGATTTTTTCCCAGAATAGGCATATAAGGAAATAATTTCATGATTAGTCAACTTCAGCCAGGAACGAACAAATTGAGATGAATGAATTCAGTTCAGCCCCAAGCTGAAGGATTGATTTTCACTTGCTATCGTCCAACCCGTGTTAGGAAACACACGTTAAAAGGTAAGACCTCGTTAGCCCTTAGCTCGCACATGGTTCGATTTCTGAGAGTTGTCGTTCGTAGGGGTGCGACAGCTGGTTAACGAAAAAACATATTTTGAACAGATTTTTAATTCATGAACCAAATATTACCTCCAGATATTTCGCAGACCTCAGTTGTGAAAGTTACTACTATCAGTGCAAATTAAGTGATAGAAATGAGGACGACTATTCTACCTGAAACTCAGAGAGGCAATTCCTATGTCTCACGGAAGATCTATTAGTATATATCTATATATTTATAAGTACTCAATACTGAATCTTGACATGAACATAACACAAAACCAGACAATATACAGCTTTCTGCATCAAAAACGAGACAGATCAACGCATTTATCACAGGTTATTTTTCAATTCCAGAGGGCATCCTTCTATCATAACCTCAATTATCACAATCTATCTCCCGTCTCTTGGTAATCATCACCAAGAGATAGTACTAAATGATATATCAATAAAAAGCTGATTTTAAAAGGAATCCACCTGCCTAAATTCTCGCTACGTAAATTTTCATGTGGGGGCACTCTTGTGGAAAAAACAATGTAACTCCAAGATGACAGGCAACGTTTCGAGACTCACTCAAATTCATGTATGTTTGAGATTACTGAAATTATGCACGATTTCCAATCATTTGCGTTCATACAATGTATTTTTTTAATTATTGTTATTTTTACGACTTCTTCACCTTATCTTTCAAAAGAAGTATCATGATTCAAAAGATGGAACGGTTATTTTGTTAGCAATAAGGCGCTAAACTGAAAAGTTAAACAGTTACTGAAAAGATACATAAAAGTGAGTCATTCATGGCCGATAAGTCTCTGATCGGCCATTTTTCGATAGCTATGAGCAAGTGTTCTGCATTTAAAAAATGCGTTGCGAATGTTAAGTTCTAATCTTCAAAAGTTGAAGTTGAAACATGTTATTTGTATGGCAGATTATTTTGACTTGTCATTATACTATACAAGAATCGACCTCGAATACTTAGAAATGACTGATTTATCTCAATTTCACAGAGCCTTTGCACCTATCACAGAGTTGTGAAATTTTTAGGAGACAGTGGAATGTTTGTTAAAAAATCAGATTATGATTCTGTTCGATTATTTCTTAGTTTTTTCTTTATGAAACAATTTCAATTTTCATGAAAAACCCTGAAAATTTCGCAAAATATACAAGAGATATATAATCTCCATTTAAAAAATATTTTGATACAAACTGAAATGAAATGATTTAACAAAAACGGTGCGAACACACGATAAATGATGAAGAAAAGACAAAATGACCAAATTAAGGTGAAAAACTTTTCAGTCCTATCAATAATAGATTCATTAAACTGTCCTAACTCATATAACTACAACAATTGCTAAAATAGAATCGTTTATCAACTACGTTACATTTTCATGTTTGTAGCTAGTCAAGTGTATAGGCTTTCTTAAATAAACATATAAAACAAAGGAGTGAATTATAAAAATATTGGGCAACGCAGAGGTTGCCTTAAGTACATATTATATAAACAAATAAATATTCACCTATGATAATAGGGGCATTTACAAACAACCACAGTGCAATCGATCCGGTGAGTATGTTGCATCATCTCGAGTAGACATAGCTGACGTAAACTGTCCTAAAATTATGGTAGTATTCCGAGAATGAGTGTTATGAATCACACGTTAAAAGGTAAGACCTCGTTAGTCCTTAGCTCGCACAAGTTTATCAACTTCTGAGAATTGTCGTTCGTATGGGGGCGACAGCAGATTAACGAAAAAACAGATTTTTCAAACAGATTTTTAGAATCTCACCGCTTGTGATGTTTTGCAGTTGACGAAGGATATATATTGCACAAGATAGTTTATTTGCGAATAGAAATTTCTTCCATTACTCGTGAAATGTTAATTGCGTCATCTGCATAGAGAGTGGACTTATATAAATAACAAAGAGCATGGGCCCAAGTATTGAACCTTGTGGAACACCATGCTCAACAGGTTCAACAAGTGCGTAACTGAACAAAAAAAATTATGAACTAGCACTAGAACTAGAGTAGGTATAGAGAATGAAATCACTAAACTATATCCATCCAACAAAAAACTAACACAAACAACGATATATCCGTGATCAAAGCATTATCACTAGCGTGAGATTTGGTTTTGAAACGGAATTTGAAGTTACTTTACGTCAATTTCTGCTTTTTTAAAATAATAATAGCATGTAATAATAATAATAATAATAGATTTTATTGATGGTTTTGATCGTTATAGTTTATAAAGTGCTGAAAACTGTTCATCAAATACATTATATGGATGTAAAAAATAAAACTGGAAAATTATTACTTGCACATATCCAATTCTAATTGAGGTTAGAGAAAATTGAAATGTTTGTTAAACAAACACAAATTAAATAATTCCATTCTGGCGAATCTCATTATTTGTATCCCTACACTTTACTTACATGTTATTAAAATAAAATAAAATTTCTTAGTGCGACTCTTTTGGAGCCCTTAATTAAATAGATCGACAGAGTATAGCTGCCTAACTTCCATTAGGTCATAATTTTTATTTGTTGCGATTGCAGATGTTTCTCAAAACGCAATAAAATGACAGCATATTCCTCATATGGTACTTTCAACTTCATTTCTGTTCGTGGGAGGTCTTCGTATCATGTATTCCATTGAAAAAATACAAATGATCACAAAGTCACGAATCCTGTTTTTCTGATACGCATGAATTTACGCACTCTGTATTAAATATATATATTAGTTATACAGATGAAGTCATTGAGTGAACAGCTACTCTAACATTAAAATGTTAATAACATAAATCAACATTTTGCTCGAGGCGAATCTACTGGAAATTGCAGGTAACGCAACAAATATACAACATGTTGGTACATCCAACCGAGAAGTACTACTTTACTACCACCAGCGGTACTGGTATTCAGCAATAACTGGTGTAGTGTTTCTTGATTGATATAATCATATGATAAACGGGACCAAAATTTACTTTATTCACGTCGGCCATATCTGACATGAGTTGTAAGTTGAGAATTAGCTCAAAAATATACCAAGAGCCACTCATTTGACTTTTAAATAAGGGCGTAAAACCCTTTGTAAATGATCGACTCCAAGTCGCCAACCTTCAGGGTTCAAGAAAGTGCAAAATATCCATTGTTTGTTCGAGTAATGGATGGAATAATCGAGAATGAAAGTAAAATTTGGGTAATTATACAGAAAAATATTCATAGTGGCAATAGGGGAATAAAAAGTCATCAAACTATAATACGGTCAATATCTGTTTGATTTTGGCCACCCATTGATAGAAAAAGGATTTGGAATATTTCTTTTGCTTATGATGAATTGGAGGATAAGATAGCAAAAATAAGTCAAGGAATAGGAGTTTTCAATGATCTGAATAACTATTGAATGAAAACCTTGCGACTAATTTGTTTTTATCTTAGAAAATTTACATCTAATACTCGTTGGCATACAGGTTACATTGTTACTCAGATATTCATTCATTCACTCCATTAATCCACCTGAAAAGTGCAGATATATACTTGTATTCTTATTTCGATAAATATTTATTAAAGGTAATGATCTCCTTCGTCTAAAAAATGAAATTATCCTTCAAGTTTGCATGTTCATATGCTTTTTGCTCCTGGCTAGAGCTCACCGTTCACGTCATACAGTACACAACCGCTCATGCCAAGTGCACAAATAAATTTAATGCAAAGTGTAACAGTCTGTTGGTTGACACTGGAAGTCACAGCATTTTGGAAATGACCTCTGACTTTATGCCTCCAACTGTCAACTACGAACTCCTTTATAAAGTAATGACTTTGCTAGACAAACATTGGACACCTGGATGGCAAGAAGATTCATTGTCTTCTGGCAGAATCTTCCAGTATTAGCTCACAGTAGGAATGAACTACGATATCTAACATGCCTTCTTACAGGTCACTGTCATTTGAATCACCATATGTAGAAACTCGGACTGTCGCTCGGTGTGTCGCCTCTGTTTCGAAAATGATGAAACAGCAGAGCACATATTTTGTGCCTGTCCCGCAGGGGATCGAATCAGGTTTAAGAGTTCGGCAGAGCCGTACTCTTACCACCTAACCTGAAACTCACCATACAACTCACCATACAAACTAATCGCCTTCGTTAAGAAGCTGAGTTTATTTGGTCGACTGTGAATAGGTGTGAGCCACAATAAACCCTTGCGGGTTGCGGTGGAGGGTCAAACAACCGCTCAACTCTTCCACTATAGGTACCAGTTGAGTTTGCATCAAAAATTGTAATATTCAGGTTAGTGCATTTTCAACTAGGTTTCGCAATTTATATTCATTCAGATTGCTACAAGTTGTATACAAATGATGTCTTCTACGTATTTTGTAAAGATCGAATGTTTGAACCTCATAACGAAAATGTTATATCACTCAAAACTATCTTTAGTGGGTTCAAAACTTTCCCAGATTATGGAACTTCACGCAAATTATTCATAAAAAAACATAATCAGATGGAACATTCATTAGGTATGAAATTATATATTTTTTGCGCAATAAATGAAACAGATTTCACTTTTGTAATCTACAGTATGTTATTGTCGCCCATTTCTACCAAGTCTCTGAAAAATGCTGCAACCTGCTTGAGCTTATTTTTTTTTGATCTTTTCATAACTCTCATTCCAACAATCTGGTTTCTTTTATCAGTATATACATATTTTTATCATATTCACCTCATTTTAATACCGATTATGCACTAAATTGTTTGGTTCCTGTGATACAATGACTAATATTCGGCACGATGGACTATTTCTGTCTATTCTCTGCAACTTAGATCATGCACCGTTATTCACCCCAAAAATTGTCCCATGAATAGTCTTTTGAGATGGTCATTCCTGGCATCCCCAGATCAATCTCGATGTATCTATTTTTGTTAGTGGCGTCTCCTTGTTGAATCTTTAGGCACCAGGCCAAATGTATACCAATATATTTATTATGTCTGGTTAGGCATCCATGTCTCACGTTCTTGGTTTCAGGTCACCCTGTGATCTAAGATCACTCCCACATATTATTTGTTCTCCTCCTAAAATTGAATCTCTTCATCAAGAAGTTTCAGTTGTCTCAGTCCCATCCACCTTTATCATTCTGGTTGATACTATTATGATTTATTTGGACGGGCTTATGTATATCTCTATTTCCTCGATTCGTTATAGCATTGAGGATCTGCTGTTTGCACATACCTGGATTAGGAAGACCAAATCGGCTGCACTGAGGATAACTTCTTGCTATTCGTACGTTAATCCTCCTCCTCGACATCTGGATGTTTGAATCTAAGGACAATTGTCAAAAGCATATCCTGTTTTTCCATGATAAACTAAAATGAAACGATTCCGTTGTACTGGCATAGTTGTTCCCATTATCATGAGTTTCAGATAAGCCTATCAAGAGATTTTTCTAATGTTTTTGATAACAGAATTCGAAGTGTTTTTTGTTCCAGAAAAATTGAGTGAAGAAATGAAAATCATCCCCCCTTCTCAGAGGGAATTCCCATCTTCCGTCGTTGTCCCGCAAGCAACTCTGCCTGAAAATGGCACCACCAGAACGAGGCACACATATGACAATCGAATCGGGTTACACAATCGCTACTGATATGCTAATAAGGATGTGTCCAAGTCGAAGACGGCGAATCGCGTTATCCTTGAGATGTAGACGCGCGAAGGGGGGAAATTAAGGAGAACCCCTCAGCTATTAACCGCGGTGTCAAGTCAAGGTGTCGTTCGCATACATAATTTATCACAAGAGGTGGTTCAGACTAATTATTAATGGAGCCGTTCATGTTCAGATCTCTTGTTTAACAGGCTCGCTGAAAATGTCGCTTTTCGTTAAATATCGCAGAATACGTGCAGGATTCGACTACTCGTACGTTGCACGTTACATATTTTGGATTTTAAGCTGACATGCGAATGAATTATTAGTGAAGATCGAGTGTAAACAAGGAATAATGCGTTGTTTACTGGAAACTACCTCTTTGGATCTTATTAATTGACGAATGGCAAGGGTTGTACTAGGATGCAAACAAGGCTGGATGAATTAGACGAAAGTTCACACATTACAGCAGTACAGTGGTTTCGATTTTTGAATATTTGCCTGAAACTAAGATTAAATGTCATATACTAATACTTCCATCAGCTACAACCCTTACATATTAAAAAACAAAGCCCCTTCGCTATCTCTATACGTATCTGTCTGTCTGAACGCGACAAACTCAAAAACTACTGAAAGGATTTTCATACAGTTTTTACCAATGTTTAAAGTGATTCAGGAAAGAGGTTTATGTGTATAATTTAATAATGTTTCGTATGATTTCATTGAACTATGACTATATTTGCAAAGTCGGAGCGGTTGTGCTACCCGAGAAGCTTTCATCAGAAAGCATCAATTGAGTGCATGGTTGGTTTTTGCTTACTCATGGTTTCGAAGAAATGTTATGCGGTGTACCTTTTGTTTGTCAATATTCTTATTTTTTTATTACTCGCCCGGTATACTTCAAAATATATTTAAAATTTGCGATTTAGTTACTGTACTCTTCATATACATAACGATCGATATGTATTTCCGCATAACCCGTGTAGGGTAGAGAAATGGTATCAAAAATAAGGGAGTGTATTACTTTTAGTTATATATGTGCTGAAACTTGATACAATACTTAATAGAAATACTTGATACAAATCTATTGACGTCTTCATTCTCTGAAAACGCCATTTCCATATGTTCCATAATTAGTTTGTAGAGTATTTGAGTTGCCCCTTGAATCAGTGTTGCCTAATTTCTTCCAGATTGCAATAAAAAATGTGTGTGTAGTTTTGTAGGTTCGCACGTAAGAAGTAATATTTCGTTTATATTTCAATTATTTCTTGCTGTGATTTATTTGATTATTCGATTAAGTTTATTCATGTATTCCAGATATTTATTAAAATTTATTTTGGTTCTATCGTCATGTTGTACTGTGTATGGGACAATCTGACGATAAGTTTTATTATTTAAAATTTTAAAATTACTTTGAGAAAGAAACATTTACTTTTATTTGATATTTGGAATAATTTATTATTTCTGAAATTTAATAATTATTATATTTATTAATATAAAAATATAAATTTATTAATTCATTGTACACTTATCACGTATTGAATAATAATATAACAATGTATTTTGTTTATGATGTAAATAAATAATTCATACCGTCAACTAACCTCAAATTCTACAAACATACACGAAGTAGTATATAAAAACCACTTTTATACTTATAACTTACACTTATAACTAATACAAGTTATCTTTAAATCAATAAATATCAGTCACCACGATATATTATTTTGGAAAATAAATAAATCAAAATTATTTCGAATTTGAAGGAAAAATTTATAAACAAACAGATGGATTAGCAACGGGATCTCCACTATCTAGCATTATATCCCAAATACACCTGCAAACCATAGATGAGAAAATGTTAACAATAATTAAAAAACACGATAAAAGAGGAGAATAGTTCAGATACGTTAACGATAAACTGTACATATCGCAAAACAATGTAATAAGAATAGATCAAATAACAAAAGAAATTAACGAAATAGACCAAAAACTATTTTTCAGCATTGAAGAAGAAAATATCTAAAAACTTAACTACCTGGACACAACCATATATACACAACGTATATAACCACAACAAAACACAATTTCAAATGGCAATATACAGGAAACCTACACAAACAAGTTCCACCATACCCGCAAGTTCAAATCATCCACCATCACACAAAATGGCTGCCTATAACGCATTCATATATAGAATGTTAAGGATACCACTCAGCAATG
>WOGN01011051.1:0-10166 GCA_015342105.1 Leptinotarsa texana | reverse complement strand
GCCTTTTTATATGCAATTATTACTGCCATCTCGAGGTGATCGGAATACACTAGCTAGAACCAGAACTTTCTCGAATCAACGCGGTAATTTCAAATATTCAATTATGCCTAATGCCACCTAGCGTGTAGCTGAAAAAGATAGTACACACTACCACTACTCGCGACTAGATGTCGTTAAGTGTCACAATACATAATAATAATTGAAATGCAAAAAAAGCGTTAGTTTGCTTAGGTCATGCACTTTGCGACTATCCTAGTCTAGGAATATAGTTAAGGGCAGAAATTGGCCTTAGGAACAAACTGAAAAAATCATTATGGCCCGAAGGCTCCAAAGTTTGGAGACCCCTGTTCTATGTGAATAACCAAAGAAAATAATTTTAGATTCATCCGAATTCAGCTTCAGCTGATTGAAGTTTTGATGAAAATATTATCTCATTATTGGACAATATTGATCAAACATATTGGGTTCATCATGATAGTAGACTACTCTGAACAGTGTTCAGAGTGGTCTACTAAAAATCATTTCTCTTTTACAAAGTTCCATGGCCAGCGGGTAATATGGGCTATATAATTCCTGTAAAATAATAGAGAAGTCTATGAAAGCTGCAATAAGGTATTCAAATTTAAAACCATCTGAAGGAACAATTCGTTGAGGCCAGTCTCAACTCCCTGGACTGTAGGTTAATGGACTGACAATGGACAGACCACAACTACTCTCTTGGCTAATACCACAAAGGGCGTTGGATTATATCCGACAGATTCTTCACTGAAGTTATTCCTGCATATGCTGTTGGCAATACAACTGTCGCAATAAATTTTCAATTATTGGAACACACTTGCAGGCCGGTTTCGTCCTGTTTGGCCACTCGTCAGTGCAACGTAGTGTGTATCTTAAACATAAAGTCGATTATTTTCGATAATTCAAAATCGAATTCCTTCAGATTATCATTTCTTAAACTAGGGTGAAGCGGAGAATAAACAACGTGTTTGTCATCGCCCATCTGCCTGTGAACGACGTACCCAACCGCATATCCGAAATGTTCCCAATTCCTCGTATCCACTGAGTATATGTCAGTGGGCATACTATATTGAAATTTTGCCTATTGAAGGCATTATTTGGATTGCCATACAAGGAATAATTTATTAAACAATGCATATAAAAATCTGGTATCACGGTGTTTGTGGTTTCACTCCTCCGAAATAATTCTACAAATGTTTATGAATTTTTTTCTGGAAGATACGTATATTTTACACCGCTGGGTGATTAGGTTGTACTTATCCAGAAATTTGTTTTGTATTCTTTTTTATTTGACATCAAATTTGATACCCTATAGAAAGCATTTATATGGCTGAACAACATTTTTGGATCAGTTAGTATATTCGTAATATTCATCATTGATGAGGGTGATGTAATAAAATACATTTTTGATGATGTTAACCCTTGTTCAACTGAATAGTTTCATAAATTTGATTCTATACATGTAACTACTTTTATAAATTTATCTAGCCAGACTTTTCGTTTATAAGTTACGACTATTGAAACCCGTGGACCTCAACTATGTTTCAGGATAAAAAAACGACTCCAAATTGAACCCATGGGAAGCCATTCGAATCGTTAATTAAATTGTAGTCATAGTATGTTACAAACTATTTCACCGCCCAAAAATTGTTTTCATTGGTGATGAACTTGATGAATGCATTATAAATACCTCTTCAACTAACACATGGTTCATACCTATTCCTGTAATTATGGTCAATACATCTTCACTGAATAAAAAATTATTTGGAAATAATCCACATGAACCCTTTCAATAACTCTCGAATATCTTTCACAGTTGTTTTCATCACTTTTTCATGGGTTCATGCAATACCTATTTAATTTTAGCATCTGCTGCAAAAAAGTATAACTATTCAGTAAATCATTGTTGTGTTATATTTTCTGCGTAAAATATGTTCATGTTTCTCCTTGGGAATTGTTATCATATCAAAAGAAAACAAAGACATATTCATTATCATTACTGAAACTTTCTGTCTTAGATTGTTATTATTAGAAAAGGTATACGAAATCTCATTTTTATATTATTTTATTTCCAGTTTAGTATTATAATGATCAAATTAGTTTTAGAGACTGGTCCGGCCCTTGCCCACAATGTGGCAAAATGTACAAAAATTTGGTGACAGTTTACTCCCATCTCAGGCAAGATTGTGGAAAAGAGCTAGAATTTTCGTGTGAGATCTGCAACAAGAAATTCAGACGAAAACAAAGAGTTAAGGAACATATGTCTCGTATACATCGTAACATTTACTGAAAGTTGGTAGAAATGATCTGTTTGATTGTATTGTCATCATGTAAAGTTATAGCCTTTTTATTAAAGAATTTTGTCGAAAACTATTAGCCCAGTTATGAACAAGGCTTTTATATGTATATACTGTATTCCTTATAAAATAAAAAATATAGTACACCTCAAATAATGGGTAGTAATCAATCTATTTGGTTTGAACTTGATTCATTTTGATGATTTAAAAGACTGAAAGTATGTACTTCAATATTCTGAATATTTGAAAATGCATTTGGGTTTCAAGTTCAATTTTAAAAGTACCTATCTCAAGTTTTGTATAATAATGGGTACAATTGATTTTCGCTGTATTACGTGTTAATATCGTAGAGTTGTGAAATTCAGTGACACTTTCGAATGTTTTTCTACTCTGGATTCGACAAAATTCATATATTTGATATCACTTGTTAATATTGACGTTGATTTTCTCCTGATCAGAACATATTTTTGACTAGAAATAGAAATATTTCGTCTTCAAATTGAATAACTTGAACTGGTTTAATGTTTCAAAGTCCAGCTGATTTTGCGAGTTTTTTCATTTGGCAAACGAATATTTTGTACGGTAATTTTATAGCATCATAAATAACGAATTCAAAAAATGTATACGTTATCATTGAATTGTGAACTATAACATATAGTAATTGTGAAAATATTGAGAGTTTGGGAAATGTATGCGTATGGAGGATTGTGATGTATTGATACAAATGAAAGTGTGTTTTCAACAACATCTGATGTATAACAGTGAATTTTTTCAGTTTAAACTCAACCTAATCAGAATTGGTGTTTTTGTAAAATAAACAAAATGAATTACTTGACTCTTTATAATTTTAATCTGTTCCCTGTCATTATTGAATATGGAAAATTGTTTTTGATATAAGAAAAGAGGATATACTTAGAATGACTCATTACAGGTGCATCTACTGTTATAGACATAATATAAAACAAATGTTTAATGAACTGGTGATTTGCCAAAGAAAGAAAACAATTTTATTACCCACTTAATGAATTAGTGTTTATTGTCCAAAAGTTACCCATTTATAAAGTACTTCAATATTGGTCCACGAATACTACATTATTTTTATTTGATACAAAAGAAATAGTTCGCATATAAAATACAAAGATTTTTATGTGTTTTCCAACGTCTTCCAACGTTTCCAAACATTTTTGCCTGGGGTATGTGTATGTGTTTATAAAAGAGAAAGTTAATGAGAAAACTCAGAATGGGAACATTGCCTTGAGCAATACAGATGCGCCCCCTGACGAAGCTTGTGTTCACTATGGACAGGAGGAGTCTGGTCAAATACGCTTGACTTAGAAGTAACGGCCATATAAATTAAAGAAGAAGAAACTTACTTCAGGGTGTCGGTTTTTCGTGACGATGTGAGCGCACTTCGTGAAAATGCACCCAGATCATTCTTTCGTAACGCGCCAAAGGAAGTATAACCTCAAAAATTCGCGATAATTTGCGACAAATGTTGGAGGAAGAACGCCACTAAAATCAAAATACAAGAAGATTTCCTATTTTCTGGACTCTTTCCATATTTGATATCGATTAATGGAAAATAAGAATATATATATTAAAATGAATTTAAATATAGGAAAGTGCTAGATGAGGTGTTATTAAAATTATTACAGTCCTTGAAAATAAAATCATGCATAGAAAAGGGAATGTTTTTATGAGAGATTAGTTTTTTTGAGAAAAACGCAAAGATGTCATCTGAAAAATCAACAAAATATCAAAACTTAACGAGGCTGCTCTGATGGAAAGCCAAGTTCGAAATTGACCCTCCAACGAGATTGGTTCTCTATCTTTCACTGCAGTTTACACAGAGTAAAAACAGCGATGAGACGAGACGATATTTGTACGATCGACAGTTCGAATCAGTACTCAAAAACATAACATTCATAATCCAGCACCAAACACCACCGTTTCTACCCATAATAGTTCTCTTCAGTGGTCCTATGCTAAACCACTAACCTAACTGTCCTTAAAGGACAATCTTGACGCATCTATATAAGATCGACAAAAGACTCCTCCACCTCAAAGACAAACAAGGCTTTCCGAGGCTGTTCTTTGTACGTTCTTGGGCTCTGATGCCTTGCAGTGGAATTGAGTCTTCTATTTGTTTCTATTTTTCCGTTAACCAGCTGTCGCACCCCTACGAACGATAAACCTCAGATATGATATTGCTTACATGAAATAATAATGTTTTTTGAAATTAATTACCAGTAATCAAATGATTAATTCGATGAAATTGCCGTCGTTGATGTATTAACGGAGCACTACGTGTAATTTGATGTTGGATGTGTCTGAAAACGCTATTTTACAATGAAAAATTTGTTGAGCCATTGAGAATATTTCACAGAGTGTTAAATAATTTCATAAAAAATAATTATTAAGTAAACTATTTTTTTGCAGCATTTGTTTGTACAGTTTGTCAAAGATCGTATAGTAGAAAGAAAGGATTGATGCAGCATATAAAATACGAATGTGGAAAGGTAGCGCAGTACTCTTGCCCATATATCATTTGCCAATATAAGTCGAAGAGAAAATGGACACTCAATACGCATTTGAAACTCAAACATGCCTCCCCGAGTTGACCACATGGATATCGATTGCTTCTGAATTGTTCAAATGAATCAAATTTATTATAAAAATTAATTTATTATTATATATATATTATATATGTATTTATGATTTCATTGAATTGTTATTTCATATCTTTACTTCATGCAAGGCATGTTCAACAATTAACAAATTAAAGAAATATATCTCAATTTCACTGTAGTACCAATTGTTTCATTATCTCTAGATAATATCCTCAGTTCAAGTGAGTGTATCAGTAACTGTAGGTGATAATATTATTTTACTTTGACCTGCGTCACAACTAATCTCCTCGATAATCAAAGTATCAAAGCACACAGAAGAATTAACACCACATCTGTAATAGACTAGAACACGACTGTCCAAGCAATATTCCTTCGTGGGCTAATTAGATTCACATCAGAAGCTAGAGAGCCGCAGAAAAAGAAAACAGTTTTCAAAAAAAAATACGTTTATTGATTCTTCGTTGATATATCTTTAACAATCATATGGATATCAACGTCAACATTCGTTGTTGTCAGACGCATTGCATGAAGAAGTGACTTATCTGACAGTGAAGACCTATACTTAGATTTGATAAAGTTCATTGTTGAATACGCACTTTCACAATAAAAAGTGCCGCCCTTCATCGATCCCATTTTCAAGCCAAAATTTGTTAGTTTCTGAAAACGATCACCAAGGATCTTAAAGAAATCCATTCCACTTTCTGTTCTGCCCTTGTAAAAGGGATCTGACTGTCCGCCACACAATTCCAACTGGTATTCAGTCTTTACACTTACGATTTGAAATGTCAATAGATGTGTAAAAAGAGACAAATGGCTCTCTAAATCTTTAAAATCTGCGAAACACTGCAAGATGAACTTGAGGTGGTCAGAAAACTTACACCCTTCAAAATTTCCCACTTTGGTATAATGTTCTTTGCAACTCGAAAAAAAAAAAGAAAAATCAATTTTTTCCCGTGACGTCTTAAACAATATGTTTATATTTAAACAAATTCTCATGTCCAAACAAGTTGGCTATATCGTGTTTCCTTTGTAATTTCAAATATATTTCGTTCATTTGTTGTTTCATCAGTTGAAAATGCAAGATCAGCAAAATATCATGATCTTTCATTTTAGTGTCCATATCTGTTGTATCACATTTTATTTAATTTTTTTAAAGAAATATAGGAATTTCTTTTCGTAAAGTAAAAAAGCGCTGCAAGTACTGATCAGCACTTAACCATCGGATTTCTGAATGAAATAGCAGATCCCCATAGGTGGCGTCAATTTCAATTAAAAAATTACGAAATTTGCGATGACTCAAAGCTTTGTTTCGGCCTCTAATAAGATTTGTTATTTTAACAACTATTTTCATGGCATTCATTTGGCGCAAAGATTTTCCGCATAAGGCTTCCTGTTGTATGATGCAAAGGATTAATGGGCAATCAATACCATTTTGTTTTAGAAGTCCAGCAAGTCCTGTAACGTTTTCTGTCATAGATTTTGCTCCATCGAACACAATACAAGCACATTTTTGAAACCCACTGTATTCAATAACAGTTCTGTTAACAGCTTGAAAAATATCGTTGCCTATAGTTAAGCAATGTAGTGGTACTAAATTCAATATTTCCTCCGTGATCAGAAAATCTTTTGAAATGCAGCGAAACATATTCCCCCATATCATATATTCGTCGCGCAACTGTTTGGTGTGATAATGCTATAGACTCAAATTTGTTCGCCAATTTTGGCTGCATGAAAAGATGAGCCATGACAACTGCGCATTGTTTTATAAAAACTCCATCGCTGAATGATTTTTTAGCTTTGGCTAATTGTAAACAAACTTCATGAGAAGCAGCCAGACTTTGTTCATTGTCTATATTTACTTTCGAAAAACAGCTTGTTTGTTGCGTTAATTTCTTCTAATAATCAGCCACAACAATTTTTCTAGCTTCACCGACATGTACTTTATATTTTCCTTCGTGTAGAGTGGTAAAATGACGTTTAACATTATATTCTTTACTCACGGACAAAATTTGCATACAAATTATAGCCTGAATTTCATTAGTATTGTTGCAAATAAAATAGTCAAATTTGCACTTCTCATCAAATACACGATGTTCATCACTAAATTTTCACTTCTTCGTAGACATAATGAAGTTAGTTAAGAATTTTCCTTCAAACTGCTACTTATTATAATGTGTAAAATTTAAAGCTGTATATCCAAAGTGGCGGTACGAACCTACATACTTTGGGGATTCCTTAATAATAATATAAGATAGCTTCACCTCTAAAGAATGGCATGCTAATGGAATTTTACAAGAATGAAGTTTATTACTGGAGTTTTTTCCCAACACCAAATCATTATTTTCAACACCTCGACACGTGTTTTGATCACCCAGTGATCATCTTCCAAGAGGAAGATTAAAACTAAAACCAACGCGAAGCTATCCCTATTTATGCTATATAGATATCCCATACAGGTGTACCACCCATACAGGTATACCAACCTAAATTAATTTTACAATTTTCCCTCATCTATTATTTTACACTATATATTTAACTGTTAAAGCTATATATAAAACAATTTTCAGCTATATAAAATTAGTTTTACAATATTGCCTATCTAAATTGTTGCCTGTTGTTAACTTGTCTAACTAATCTTAACGAACTGGAGTCTATAGAATGGTTTTGTTGCAAAATATGATGGGCGACTGCTGATTTTTCAGGTCTTTCATATTTCAACTGTGCTATGTGTTCCTTATATCTTACTTTAATAGATCTTTTTATCTGTCCATAATATTTTGCATCGCAGTCCTTACAGAATTTATTAAATTGTATTGTCTTCAAAACTAAATGAGTGTACCAAATTTCAGGTCAATCTGTCAACAGGAAGGGGGTCAAACATCCATTATTAAATTTGACGCAATCAAACTGGCCAAGTTAAATAGAACCCTTTAAAAAAAATGGGTAACACTTCCACAACCTCAAAACCGATATTCCACATTAGGATAAATCTAAAGTTGCAACACGTTCATTCTTATATTAGGATCTCATGAAAGAACAACGAAATAAAATAGTTTTATTTTATAACAACATGGAATTTTAAAAATTCGTAATTTTATCGTTGATATCAGAATTTGATGTTTGATGACTGGGACATTTGTTATTTATTAAAAGTTTCAAACCAGACTTCGATCCAAGTTCACGTGATTAACAATTAATAATCGCTGAACGTTTTGTTCGCCGTCAGTTATTTGAATACATTTTTGTCCCTGGCTGTATAGGGAATGAACAGGAGTTGATAGCGTGCAGGTGTTCATTGTGTTTCAGCTGAAATGTTATTCAATATTCAGGAAACCATACGACAGTGTTGCCAACCTGATAGGGAGGGAAACTTGTACATCGCACGTCAAATAGTCGTACATCTACAAAAATTACTGTACCTCTGGTATGTTTTGGTATGTTTTGAAAACAGTACAGCCTTATGGCAAAGATGGATATTGAACAATCGATGCTATAAGAATGTACAATTTGGAATGTAAGGGGAGATTTTCAGTTTTTACTCTGGATCGATAGCAGCACAATATACAAAATATTTACATCTTATTACAATTTTATTATAAAACTAGCTGAACCGACAAACTTTGTTTCGACACAAATTATTTCTAGGGAATTTCTAGGTTAGAAAGTAATAACTATTTCATTGCAAGTGTGTGACAGAACAATAACACAAATAATATTAATCCCTTAACCCGTTAGTCCATGTTTAGCTATCACAAACAAACTGGAAGGTTTACCCATTCGAAATCATGCCATGTATAATTGTCTGTGTGAAAACATTGTGTGCTCAAATCCAAATGGACATTGTTTGTCCTCGGGATTAATAGTCATTGCAAATGCCTTTTATGGTTTTAATATATTTTTACCGAGGAACTTGCCATTCAAAATGCTGCTTATACAACGTTTTTCATTAATTTTTAATGACTAATCGTGTGCTGTTGCACAGCCGTGGTGGATTCAAATTACGCAGCGATCCAATGAGTTGGATAATTCACAGCTTCGGTGGCATCGTAAACTGTAACTACGCTCGACGGATAAACAATAATAGTGACCGAAAATTGCGTAAGGAGTGAGATAATGCTCATTCTGTGAGACAGACAGGAGACCGGCTTCGTTCTCATGCCTACTCTGCTGTTTACTGAGTCAGAAGTGACACCGATAGACGCCTGGCCGGAATAACTGATATATGATCAGGGTTAAAAATGATTAAATTACTAAAATGGCTACTAGAAAATAGGGGTTGGTGATGAAAGGGTAAAAATTGTGGGTTATATGTATTTTTAAGGTCACATGTCACACTCTTATCACTTAGTAGTATGAAAAATAGATTGAAACCTAGTCATAAAAATCGGTCAAGCCGTTTCTGAGGAGTATGGCAACTAACACTCTGACACGAGCATTTTATATATTATATAGGTATTTCTGGTATCCAAGAACTGATCTGATACAGGTATATTAAATAACCTTCGTTCAGTTTTTTATGATCATTTAATTTATTTTTCCCAAGTTGATGCAGCGTTTTTTGTTTTTTGTTTTTTTTGATGAGTGTGATATTTACTCCTCTTTACACAATTATGCCATAACTAAGATAACTTTCAGCAGGAGAACGATTAATAATTTTTTTTTGATTCAACATCAAGATGTTCGATAGGTATATAATTGAATTTATAAAATAGAAATAGTTTTTTCACCAATGTAATAATCGTCAAAATGAAACATCAACAATCTCGGTTTCCTACTCCAGCAACTCATTCGTCTGAATTGATGATGCCGATTTGTGTTTGTTGCACAGTTTTTTTATTTAGAAACTGAAATCAAACTTCGATTTCTCATTATTCATTATCTTGAGTTTGTAGGAGTTGAATTCTTTTTTCATTTCGTGTTACCTTCATCAACCTACTAGTTTCTGTTCTGGGATAAAAAATTAAATGGAAAGGGGGGTCTTGTGACACACCTTTTTAAGCTCCTAAAAAAGAATTGAAAACATTTCTGTATGCAAAAGCCTATTACTTCTTCAGTGAATTCCTGAATGATGATTTTTGATTTACTTGTTGTCTGAAAGTTACACGTTTGTCTGTTCTTTAGAACTATTGATGTTTGTGACATTTTATTATATTGTTACGATATTTACTCGGGGTTCGTTTTTAAAACAACAACACTAATAATACTTAGACAACTTTTATTC
>WOGN01011050.1:0-10166 GCA_015342105.1 Leptinotarsa texana | reverse complement strand
CTTATAAACTGATTTTCCACTACTTTCCATCTTTAATTTATTGAAATTATCAAGTAATACAATATAGAATCAACTATGTTTACTTCTCTGTGCTTTGAATCGCTTTGTTGACATGTAATTTGACGTCACATATTCCCGCTAAATGGTCGACCGTTTGAATTGTTCAAATTTGGTATGAAATTTCATAAATTTTTCGGCTAATTATTCATGTTTTTGTCATCTATCTCATGTTTCCAGTATTTGTATGCATTATATAATCGATTAGAAAAATTAGAAAAAAATATGCATGTGACCTATTGCTACTTTCGCACAGGTTTTCGTCTTAAAGCATCTTCAGGGTTTTTCTATAGTGCTTGCGTTTTCCCTGCAAAAAATTACAGATAATTAAGAATAAAATAGTCACAGAGAAGCAAAAAGCATAAGGTCTTAGTCTCAAACGTTTTTCCCAACCGAAAAAACATTTTCTTTCCGAATTGAACTGAAAATTGTAACTAACTGCAGCCAACTTCCTTCATATTCAGCTTCAAAAAGTAACTGATTGTAAATGAAAAAGATCAGAAGCAAGGAATTCACTAACCTATTCAAACTTATTGATCTTAGATGAAGTTTCTAACGAGCAATAAAGTTCCCTATCCAAACTATCAATCGGCTAAAATTTCATTGAACTATTGCAGAAAATCCCTAGCGACCCTCACGACCTCAATGTCATCTTTCGAATAATAACCACCAAACTTAACCCCTTCCAGAAGTTCAGAGTTGCGGTTTTGGTGGTCAGAGGGAAAGCGTCCTGGGATGTGCCTTGTGGTATATTCCCCTAATTTATGTCCTCACGACAGGACATAGTTCATGTTCGATTGGTGACAACATGAACTGATGCGAATTCTGGAGATAGGTGAGTGTTTGAAAGGTATACGGGGGCTGGTTGCAAATCAAGAGACAGTTACACACTTACGAGGTGGAAACGAAATGGAGATTGGAAATATAACTGATCTTTCTTGCACTCTTTCATGCACTTCTTTTATGAATTATGGGAAATCGAAGAAAATTGGAGAGATATGATGGAATTGGCCGTTACTTAACCCTCCAGTGGGCGCGTGGTTGAGAAGGACGGGAGCAGTCGCCGGGATCACAATAGTGATCCAATCAAAATATGACGTATTTTCAACTCTTTATCATGTGTTGTAACTTTTATGTTCATTTTATCAACAATTTCATCCATCCTCATTGAAAAGTTATAATTTTGTGTTCATTTATTTTATTTATTTGCGGCAAATAACATATATTGATAAACTTTGTAATTCTTCGAGGAACAATTCAAACTTGGTGAACGCTGCTTCATGAATTGAAATCAAATAGTGGAAAACATGAATATATTACACTGAATTGATTATGGGTATATACTTATAACCAAATTTCATTCATACCGGCAATTAGCGCAAACATCATGGCTATGTTGAGGGCACACCCAGATGTGACATATCGCGCAGATGCGTCTTGAATTTTTGTTTCGGACTCTTCCACAAAGGTAGCAACTTCCTATGGTACCAGATGGTTTTGGTAGTGATGGCTTCAGTTCTTCAATTCCAAGAAGGACACGACCTCGTCTTCTCAGCTCCATGGCAAGGTTTCAATTTGGGTTCTTCGTTCTATTTGAGATTTGATATTCTTCATTTTCAGAATGAATGCAAGTTGCATTAATTGCTGCAATATTCAGTAAGTCATAAAAAATCACTGAAGGCCAGCGTCTGCAGATGCAGCTGAAATCGTACTTTGCACACAACTGATCTAATAAATCAACTCCTACTTTTGTTCTGTTGTAGAACGTTATCATTTCAGGCTTTTGCTGCTCACCAGTCGTTTCAAAGATATGATCATCGTTATGCAAAGATGACACTACAAAAACTGTTTTGTTTTTCTTCAGACAGTAAGAGACAAGAGTCATATTTTTCTGGAATTCAAAAAGAGAGGTGTTCGGCTTAATTTTTTTGCAGGGTAGAAACTCCTTCGGAATATCGGTTTCTTTTTTTTTGAGTGTTCCTACATAAGATAGTTTTTTCTGAAACAATGAATGAACAAGATACAATAATCAATTATCGCCAATAATATTACGGCCTGATCCCTCTACTGGCTTGACTATTCTCAAGACGACTTCTTTGGCAGAATTATCAACACAGTATGATTCATCCGGTTGCTTTCCACAGTAGACTTCCAAATTAGATGTGTAAGGAGTTTCTGCATCAACGAGAGCAACTATTTCAATTCCATACTTTGCAGGCTTGCTTGGTGTGTATTGTCGAAACTGACAATTTCCACGGAAAGCTAGAAGTTATTCGACCACAGTCAAATATTCCCCTGGAGAAAAGTGTTTCTCGAAGTTGGAAATGAAATTTTCTAGAACATCCCTTATTGGGGACAATTTGTTAGTTATTTTTCGATTTTCCCTATCACGAATATCATCCATCCTTATGGATCGAAATCTTTTGACGCTCATGGACAAGTAGCAGGCTTCGATACCACTACCCTTTGAATTATCCCAAAGTTGGCATACATTCTGTCTGCTGCACCTGAGGGCTCCAATCAAGGAGAGAATTCCAATTATTTCTCTGATTCCTATTTCGTCCGTAAGTCGTGCATCTCCATCTCTGGTGAACTTTGATTTCTGAATTGTGATGTACGTGTTCATGCATGTAGTTATTATGGGAATAATTTCATCATCTAAAAATAACTTCAGGCAATCATATTCTGAATCAGCTTGTCTTGCAGTACCCTTCGGTCCTGGAATATGGGTGATAATATTATGTGAACGAGCACGCACCACAATGTTCAGTTTATGTTTTCCTATTTTTACCCAAATGAAAAGGTCTTGGTAAAGATTCGCTCAGGAATTGATCATCATTTTGCATACTTGCAGGGTCAGCTTCTTGGTCGGATTCAGAATTGTGTTCACTAAATTCCACATAATCGATTTCACCACCAGATTCGCTCTCGAAGTAATCAGAGTCCGAAGCCTTCTCAAACCATTGCAAGAGCATATCTACTATGGAGGTCGGTATCCCCTACTCTCACACTTTTTACCATCTGCTAAAGTTGAAAAATAAATTATTGTCATGGAAAGAACAAAAAAAATCACAATTCATTACTTATCTGAGATCGTCACGTAAGTACTCGCGCGGATCACAATTTTTCCACAATGTCTCTATCAGCAGTTGAACTATAACTGGTGTGGCAACCTATACCCAGGTCTATTACAGGAAGCTATTAAAATCCCCACCTATATACGCGACGATTTCAGAGCGCAACATCGAATCAAAGTACGGTGGATCACTATTGTGATCCACGCGAGCACTGGAGGGTTAAAAGTATAATAAATATCGAAATTTATTGTATGAGCTCTAAAGTTAACGACAGATAAAATTAAGGCATCCAAGATAGTCTACATACTTCTTATTCAAGACAGCGAAAATATCAAAATAACCCTTGCAGTGACATCTATACAATATCAATAGCTGGCTCACGACATTGGAAATGTCGGGGACTAGTCGTGAATTCTTGCGGACTTATTCGCCGGACCATGAGGTGGCGATAAGAGATTCAATCTTGGAAGCAATTTGAGTCATTTTTGATTGGGTAAGAATTTCCTGGGGGAATTTGAATGACATCCCTAACAGAGTTAAGAGTTGAAGAATTAAAGTTGAAAGAATTAAAGTCGTGCGCAGACCCGCGAGGAGTTTGCGGTCTTTTGACCAGGTCGCTTCGACCTCCGATGTCGCAAAAGGTTTCAGATTTGTTAATTATTGGCGGTTTAATTGAATTGAGGTGAAAAAGGATAATAGCGTACGAAGTCAGTCGTGCGCGGACCTCAGGGTCGTTTGGGGGCTTTTGCCCGGGGCAGTTGGCCCCTTTGGGGAGGTTGCTGAGAAAGCAATTTGAAGGTACTGAGGTGTTACGTGTTTTTAAGACCCAAGGTCGCGAGTAGATTCAGCAGTGAGAAATATTTGCGGTTATTTTAGCTAACTGACTTGAGGTAAAAAGTCTGGAGCATATGAACTCAGAAATAGGTCGGTTGGACTTCCTACGAAGTTCTGATTGAATTCTGGAGGCACTGAAATACGAGGTAGTTCAGGACACCGTTTTGCGAGGTGTTTAGGGAGTGATAAATATTCGCGGTTTAGTTGAATTGAGGTAAAGGGAGTCGTGCGCGAAGAATTGTCTAGTTCATTTGAATTTTCTACAAAGTTTGGAAATTTTTGAGGAAGCTTTGAGTGAGTTGAAATATTGAGATATTTCAAGTCATCGTTTCGAGAAGTGATATTGGTATTTGGGAGTTTGTCGCGTTTTATTTGGCTAGCTGACCTGAGGTAAAAGTCAGGAGCGTACGAACTCAAAAGTACGTCGGTTGGGCTTCCTACAGAATTGTGAAATTATTGAGATAATTCGCGAAGTGATTGGGGTTTGATTATTATTCGCAAAGTGATTGGCTTCTGATTATTATTAGCTGATTTAGAGAACATTTTGGAGTTCCTGGTAAGATTATGGGACAGTTTTTGGGGGAGAGTGGCTTATGTTGAAGACTTCAGAAGAGCCCATCTACGTTAATTTGGTGAGCGTATTTTAAAACAATTCTGATATATAATGTAGATGTTATTGCTTGCGTAGGTGTTATACATTTTCGAATTGGCACCTAGGGTATTGGTGAAAATTCACCGCATAGCTACGAATCAGATTCCCTTTTTCATTTTATTAGGTTACTATAGGTTGTAGACTTTTTCCTATGTTATACAGGGAGAAGCGATTAAGCGGGTCTCTTAACAGTTCTTAGAGTTGTATCTCATTTGGTTTTTATAGCAAATCTAGTAGACTTTCTTCATGACATTTCGCTGGCACGAGTCTAGCTTCTTCAGAGGTTTAACCATCATGGCTTGCTTTCCGATGACTACCTTTTAGGCTTCGTAAGGCGTATTTATGCCTTGTCAGGTGATCAGTTGTAATTGTACCTGCATTTGTACCTGCATTTGTACCTGTACTCGTACCTGCACTTGAACCTGGAACATTAACAATCTTGTTGCCTGTTGTCCTATACGTTCTGTATCTGTAGAGTAGGGAGGGTGGATGTAAGCCCAAGCACTAAGGCCACATGTGACCCATTGTACATCCTCCCGAGGAGTTGTCCTCCTAGAACACTCGCATAGGACATGCCTGACAGTCTCAACTTCCTGTTCACACATCCTGCCTAGAGGTGTGTCCACTAACCCCATATTATGGAGGTGTTTCCTTAGTTGACAGTGACGTCAGAAATCCTACTATAAGGCGTAGATTTTTTCTGGTCATCGCCAGATATTTCTTCGGCGCCAGCTTCCCAGGGTCACCCAAGGTGATCCCAAATTTTATTTGGCATTTGGCAATAATAGTGTTGATTGATGCAGTGTTCGACGTTGGTTTGAGAAATTTTGTTCCGGAGATTTTAGCCTCGAAGATGAGTCCCGAATTCCCGATTTGAGGACCCTGGTGGAGACTGACCCATCACAAACGGGCATGTGATGACGAAAGAACTGGGTGGAAGCTCACATGCGGCTTTTGATGGTTTTAAAATGTATGGAAAAGGTCAAAAAACTTAAAAAGTGAATTAAGTTAGGTTAGGTCTGTGGTATCACCGATTGAGTCTGGCAACACTGTGGCGAACAGCCGAGTGACATTCTTCCGCGAACACAATCAGTCGATCTGACAGGTTGGTCCAAATAAGATTAGATCACTCGTTAATTAGTTGTAAACAGTTTATGAATACAGTTTTACTCACAGTATAATTCTGTGTTTGTTACACCCACCCATCATACTACAAACTCCAAAGTGAATGGATCTATTCGACGGCTTTGTCGAACTCTAAAAACCTGATTCGGTCCCCAGCGGGGCAAGCACACACTATCTTCCAACAGTCCGAGTCTCTGCTTCTGATGATTCAAATGACAGTAACCTATAAGAAAGCCTGTTTAGACACCATAGTTCATCCCTACTGTATTCCAATAAAAGTTTGGTATCAAGCTTGGAAGGGTGAATAAACGCCTTAGATTGAACCAATCTTGGAAGAGTCTGCCAGAAGTCCATAAATCTTCTTGCCATCCAGGTGTTCGATCTTTGTTTGGCAAAGCCTAAAGCGATGGTTCGATGAAGCTGCTTCCAGCACGTCTTTTGCAAAACAGTTAGCAGCTTCGTCGTCTTCCAGGCCAGTATGACGAGGGATCCACTCCAGCGACAATCTCTTGAGTTTTTCTATCGAGGAGAGTCATTTTTGGAAGTTTTTTACTAATTGAGACGTTGCTCGGTAGGAGCCAAGAGCTTCCAACGCCGCTTGACTGTTGGTTTCTTCCAATCTCTTTGCACACAATTCAATAACGTACATTTACGCTTGAAATACAACGTAGGCAGGTTGAATATCTCTGGCCTGGGTCTATGACTGAAAACACCTTCACCAGAAACTGGACGGTGTTTTTCATCCATTTGTCAACCAACAACTATCTGCTCTTAATATTTCCTTCACACGAAAAGTGAGTACACCACGATTTGAACGTTCGATAGAAATTGTCGCGTTTAGAGGTCTGTTCTTCTTGGCTTTTGCGCAACCAATTGAATCGTCACGTGTGATGAAAAGTGGATCATCTATCTATGACAACAAGAGACTTCAGGACAGTGATTGGACGCCGACGAGCCACTCAAGTACTTTCCGGCTGGTGTGATTCACTATAACTTTCTGCAACCGTACCAAACTATCACAGCAGGGTCCTATTGTCAGGATATCGACGAAATGTACCAAAAATTGTGTCAGCAGCAGCCAACACTGGTCAACAGAAGAGGTCCGATTACCGGTAGAACCTTCTCCAATCAGAATCAGGAAAATCGCCCTTCGTCAACTTCATCGAATCCCAAGCACACTATTTTCATTCTGGCAAAATTGATCGACTTGTTTTAGGTTGGCAACAGTGTACTGATTTGATTATTCACCAAGATATTACGGTTTAGAGTAGTCTTATAAAAACCAAACCAAACAGTTGTTGTACTACAGAAGGGCTGAACTACGATATCTAACAGTCCTTCTTACAGGTCACCGTCATTTGAATCATCAGATGCAGAGACTCAGACTGTCGGAAGACAGTGTGTGACACCTCCGTTTATGAAACAGCAGAGCACACGCTTTGTGCCTGCCCCGCTGCGGACCGAATCAGATTTTCAGAGTTTGGTAGAATCACACTTTTACCAACTGACCTGAAAGATCTCCCGCCATATAAACTAACCAGCTTGGTCAAGAAGCTGGGTTTATTTGGTAGAGTTTAAATAGGTGTGAGCCACAATAAACATTTGCGGATTGCGGTGGACCTAACCTAAATTTAAATTGGAGAATTTTGTATGAAATGTAACTAAAACTAGTCCTATAAAGAATGGAATTAAAATTGAAAGCATCAAAATTCCAGTTGGACATTATTTATTAACTTTTTCAGGGTACTACTAAATGAAGCATCAGAGGACCCCACAATTTTGGGTTTTCTGCACCAACGTACATTGTATATTGTCTCTTGTGTCTGTTTACAAAATATAAAATAGTAAAAATGTCATTTGATCAGCTCAGCACAAAACCCCCAGTGGAAATAAAAACATTATTTTCACAATATATTCATGAATCTAAAAATTAAAAACAGGAATATTCGTTTTGCACAGAGCTGCTCATATAATTGTACTGATTCCTTATATCTCTCATCAGTTCTTTATTTCGTATGCCACTCAACAGACAAACTATTTTGAAAATTAGTTTGAAAATTCCTTTCAAAATAAGTTATCACTTCCTGGAAATTTTCTAGATGGCGAGTACATTATCAAATCTTTGTTTCATAAATATCGTGTATTGTGGGTGTACACATTCACTGTCTAGTACCTATTCAATTTTCAGTCTTTTCATAGTTATTGAATGTGGCCCACAGATTTTCCAGATTGATGTATCGTAATTGAAGAAACTGACTTGACAAGACTCATAATTGCAACTACAAAATTCCACAAAACAAATTCATTGTCGAATTAACCAAAACTGAAACGTCAAAAATATCTGAATATATAACTTTAGAATATCCATTCAAGAATTTTATAGTGTGCAAGAAAATAAATATTTCGAAATAAAATATTCAAATATTCATCTCACCCAACTACCTACACCGTAGGTTCTAGTAATCACCTGCCTGTCAGATATAATTCAATACCCAACGTGGTATTAGCCGGGGAGTTGTTTTTTGGCAGGCATTCACCAGGACCTACGTTGTAGGTAGTTGTAAGAGATGAGTATTTCGAGATTTTATTTAAAAATATTTTCTAGTACGTATGTATCTCTCCTCAACAATTAATAATGATTCAGATATGTTCAAGGGTTTTTGTACTGGCAAAATATTTGCTTATAATTTCAATAGCAATGTCATTTATAGAATACAATGGCACATTCACATTGAACAGAAGATAAATGGGTATTATTGTATAGTGATGAAGAAACAAGATTCAAATTTGAACACCACTACATCACAAGTTAATTTGAAAAAAACAGTATCGGCATATTTCCACCCTTGGCTTCACTGCTCACTTTGTTACTGAAATTGTTTATAAAAAAACTGTGAAATCACTGCTGAAGTTTTTGTTATGATTTCTATGAACAATAACATCCATGAAACGACTTCTGTTCAAAAATATCACTTTCTCCGTTAATCGGCTAAAATAAGTTCGAAATTAGTGATCAACAGTGGTCATAGAATAAAAGTGTTCTTATTCTATAAAAAAGCTACAACTACATTTTGGATCGGAATTTTCAGTTGTTAATGCCAATCTAGAATACCCCAATTCTAGTAAAATATACCAATTCAATCAACAATAATTAAAGCAAAACCAATCAATGACCCCGGATTTGATCCGGGGTGCATTCGTAAACAAATACAATGTTCATACTCCAACAAAACAACTAAAAATATATCTCAACAAATTTCACTAGCAATATTTTAGTCTCCAATTTACATAAAAGTTTTTTTACACTGAGCATATATACTGCGGATTTTAGATTGCGCGCACTTATCTTTGCTGCGTCATAGGCTGTGGAGAACAACGAGACTGCTGAGACGATATGCCAATATTTATGGACGGGCTGGTTGCATTTCCTGTAGACATCTTGGAGAAGGCGACAAGTGCATCTGGAAAGTTTGGAGGAGTTGCTGGTGTGTTACACGGTGTCATGATCTGTAACACAACAAAAACATTTGTACAGTTAAAGTTCAAAATATGACAAAACTATCACTAAAGATGGAACTAAAATTATAAACACAATACATCACGAAACTTTATGTCACCAATATTTCAATCTAGGTCTTTTCCACTATGTTCAAAAACCTCCCATATTATTCATGATAATTAACAACTATAATTTTTAAACGAATACACTTTATTTTCAATACCATTTCACTAGATAGTAGTTCCCTCAGTTGGACTGGTCCAACAGTTGGGCCACTCGGCCAGTTCGACTGAGGGAGGTATAATCTATCCATTCCCAATTGGAACGGCAATAAAAATAAAAGCTCTACGAGGGTGTGTTCATAATTACTGCCTGGCAAATGGGAAATGTTATACTACTAGTGCTACTAGTGACCTGTGATCCCCAGTCGCCCAGATATTTAGTAAACGTGCTATCAAATGTAGTTGAGGAATAAAGGCTCGGCTAGCTGAACTGGCTGAATACTAATTATTTGTCCATTTCATAATATTTCTTTATCAGTGCCGTGTGTTCGTGGGGTTAGGTGACATAGTGAGTGGTTTTGCAAACTGATTTTTGAAAACTTTTTCAATAGATCAATTACTCTAACACCAAACTGATATTTTTGCACTCGAGGCGCGTTTCGCTAACAAGGTTAGCATCTTCTGGAGAAGCAAACTGATACTGAAACTAAAGACAAGTGTTAGCTGTTTTTATACCTACCTAAATTTTTTGGTCCGATGTGGACTTTGTTTGTCAAATGATGATTATCCTAATTGTTTTTTCGGTAATTAACTAGTGGAACCACCACCTGCAAATTAATTTGTCATCAATAGATTAAAAAGCGGACAAATTAATTTGCAGGTAGTGGTTCCACTAGTTAATTACCGAAAAATCAATTAGG
>WOGN01011049.1:0-10166 GCA_015342105.1 Leptinotarsa texana | reverse complement strand
GATGATAGCACAGCCTGTTATCGAAAGCGCTCGCATATAATAATTAGAAATTATTAAAGCTTCAAATCCTTTTTGTGAACACGTGCTAATAGTTAAACATTGAAAATAAAAGGAAACTAGTTGCATCAATCGAATATAATATAAGTATTGTTTGAAAATGTCCGTATAGGACGAAACTGCAGTAACATTAGTTACAAATAAAAAAGGTAAAAACATGAAAAGTATCATTTCCCTTTTCTTCATATTTTTATTTCATGGTCACTATTCAATAAATGAAACTCAGATAAATCAATTTCATCATACGTTTGATAGAATTAACTTTTCATTGTAAATTTTGTATGTATAGGTATAGTTCAAAAAACAACTGTGTTACCTTACACTATTGAATATTTTCTAGTAGGTTGAATTATGAGAAATAATAGACACCGAATTGATGTTCTCAATTAATTATATGAATGTGTTTCAATCAGAATTAAGTGGTGCCCTTAATTTTTTTTGTTACCGTATCCATACTTACCATATCCAAATTTAGTCGAATTCATTTGACTTACTGTCTGAAGAACAGATACCGTAGCAAAGTCCAGGAAAATAAAAAAATGGCTGCAACTACATAATTCCTGAGATAGGTAATCGTCTCCAGCGAGAAACTTGACTTCAATATTACATAAATAATAATTTTTCAACCACTGGTTATAACACAGTTTCACTAAACTGATTGTGAAAGGGATAATGAAGCAATTCGTTATTCATACAATATTCTGGGTTAGTACATTAGACTATTTTCAGAGAACAGGATTATAGCATTTTCTTACGTATAAAGGAACCAAAACTGTTTCGTGCACATGATTTGAAATATTTGATCGCTCATTGTAACATTTTGCTTACAAAAATCCTAATAATAGGTAAGGTCAATACAATCCTTCCTTCACTTTATCAAACATTTTCATCATTCGTTTGAAAAAATTAAAATTCATCGGTAGTTTTCCATTTTGCATACAGATGTTTTATTTTCGGTATTCTCGAACATTGAAGTAAACGGATTTGTTTTCGATTGTTAATACAGACAGGAAAGGGGAAATTACATAGTCGACATACCATTCATTTTAAATTTCAAGATTTTGATAGGAAAAGTACTTATGATGAAAACCTGGAAAATTTGTAAATAATTAAGAAATTAAAATTTCTGTCTATATTTTTTGCAACAGAGTTTTTTTTTAAAACAACAATGTTTTGCCTATTATATCTATCTTCAAATATGTTTTCTCGAGGCAACGATTATTCATTCATTTTCTTTTATTTCATGACCATCGTTCAGTAACTTGCTCAATTTATAGGTATATTTATTCGAAAGTTTATATTATTTTTGGCCAGTTTTGAGTACTCATTCTTGTTGACTATAAAACTTTGCTTTAGTTCCTGAATCAAATTGTTCGAACATTGGAATTCGAAATCTCAAAACATAGTATTGATTTGTTGAAGAATAAATAAAAGTATCAGTAAAAAATATTTTGAAGTGATACGGACTATCATCATCAATTACAAAAATATCAGAGGTCAAATAAATATATTATTTTGGCACTAGTCAATATTCAAAATGAAAATTGGATTTGTTTGAATTCCTGAACATAATAAAATACTTGTTGACTTTTCGAAATGGTGTTATTTCTGTTGTAATCAACTTCTGCTGTTTACAATAATTATTTACTTGGAAATCTTCTGTAATAACGAAGGATATTTCAAGGTGGACAAGTGAGATTGCTTCGTTTAAGAATATTGCTATGATGAATCATGAAATACAAAAGAGATGTTATCTAATCTTTTGAATTGTATCTGTATTACATAACGAAGCAAATGTAAAAGATGATGAAGAAATATTAAGGATCTATTTGCTTGCATTTGTTGTATGATATGTACCCAAACTCAGACAAAATAACAAAATGAAAGCAAGTATGTCCAAGCCAGGATACTGTGAAAAAAATGGCTTCTTCGCTATCCTTTAGTAAACAAATGTACACGGATTTATTAAAATTTTTGAAGTTTCCGATTGATGAATTTTTCAATGTTTTTGTGCGGATTAGTCTCATTTATTTTTAGTATTTTGATAGGGTTCTCACGATTTTTGTAACATGTGCCATAAAGTAATGAATTAATGTTCTAACATCGATACAACTTGCAAAACTCTCAATCAGAACTAAAAATTTAAATAGTATAAACAATTCTAGTCAGAGATAACTATTTTAAAGCTACTTTCCGGGGTTTCTGGCCTTGTTCTGCAGGTTTTTATGCCTGGCATTTCATCCACGACTGCGGTAGATATTATCAAACGAGAAAACGAAGGGAGTCCTCTGATGTCCTCGCACCATATACCGAATTATTGAAATTTGTTTTCGGTTTCATTTCATGGGTGGTTGGTAAGTGTGGCTTCATTCCAATTGGTTGTATTAAACAACCTTTTTTACATAGGTTTGGGATAGTTTGTTGTAGGGATTGATCATGCAATAGTGACGCATCAAATGAAATGAACAGACAAACTGGACCTTATACCAATTTTGAAGAGTTATATTTCGACAAAGGTTATGGATAGTTTGTTGTAAAAGCAAGCAGCCAGATTTTATCTGTGTTTATTTCCACTCCCTTTTTATTTATTTTTTGTCTTTTATAATAAATAATCCTAAATGGGAATGAATAAGGGATCAACTTGTAATTTAAAATTGGAAAACTGAAAGAACATTCAATAAGTGATCTTTGAATTATGCAAAACACCCAACATTCATAGTAGCAAAAAAGTGGTACATATGTTTCGCTGACAACGACTTTTAAAAGTACAGTGATGGAAATGGTAGTTCTTTGATTTAAAAGGAATTTAGATGAAAAATTCCTCAAACTATTCAAAATGCTTAAAATAGTCTTCCAATTAAGTAATAAAAGTTTCAGTGTTACTGTGTCACTGAGCCACTATTTCATTGTTACGGTTGTTTGAAATGATACATACGATCTTTATAAAACAATGAATACACATTTGAAACATTTTATCCAAAGTATGCTGGAGTATTTCCTAATTATCATTTTTATTTTTTGTCAGTTAGGACGTGACATTTCAAAAAAAAAAGTAATGTGATAGTGAAATGATATCTTAGTGTTACTGAATCTCAGGTATTAATTTTGTTTCATTCAGCTATTTTATTTCCAATCGAAAAAGATTTCTTGAAATTATCAAACTATTTCCACCTCGATAGTTTCCTAAAATAGAAACGTATTAGGAGGTACCAATTGTCTTATTATTTTGAAAGCTTATTGTTCCGAATTGTTTTGAAAATCCCATGAGACTTATGGAATATTTCTTTATTTCTTCTGGTCATTGAATATAAAAATCTGCTTTGCGCGAACGTAAATATTCATAAAATATTGCAACTGAATTGAAGTTAGGAAGCTGGTTATTTGATGCATGAAAGGAACATTCATTAAATTTGACGAGAACTAACTTAAACAATACAAAAAACTACCAACATATGCGGAGTACACTTGAATATCTTTATATCACTTTTTGATGTTATTATTTGATACATCCTGTATATACTGTGTAATTTCACATATTTCACAGTAATTCTTTATCTGCAAATGATGGAACCAAATCAAGAGGACTAGTGTTTTGACAAAGCCTGTATCTGAGAAATGACATGATTACCACCTGTCTCAGGGGGTTTTTTTTATTTGAATATCAATCCAGATATATACATTCTCTAAACTTGAAGTGGTGAGGTTGTCTATTCTGAATTTGAAATCATATTAAACACTGTATAAAACAAAGTCGTTTTCCGCTGTCTGTCCCTATGTATGATTTTTTTGCTCTTACATTGCTGAACCATACGAAATAGGTCAAAAAATGAACTACACTATTGTACACCCTGAAAAGGTCTGCAAGAAAGTCCGTGGTGGTATATGTCTATCTCTTAGGGATAACCCACAATAACCATTTTTATCGTCGGAAAATAATGGCTTATTTATGAAGCGATTTTGAGCGAAACAGTAATAATCCTCCAATTAAATACCTCAAATACATTGGTATTCAATATAGAATGTAATTTTAATGAATTTTTCCGAAGATATTACAGATTTAAAGTGCAGGGACATAGCGGGTGAGATGGTACCGGCCGGGGAGCCGGCGGCACGTGCATATGAATAGCGTGTTTGAGACCGTACTTCGCCCTATACCATTCAACAACCAACTATCTGCTAACTGCCAACACCACAATGCCGCCTGCTAACTGACAACCGACAACAGCCAACTGTCTTCTACCAACTGCCCCTATACAGAGGCAGGGAAATCTCTTGTTTAATTGAACTTTCGAATCATATGATTGCACCTTGGCTTTGTTTACTTTCAACGAATCTCGAGTAATCATACCATCAGAAGTAGGCAAAAAACGAAGTGCATTATATAAGTAATTTAAGTAATATACATTATATAAGAATATTACTGGAGTTGTATTCCAACACAAAATCGTTATTTTAACACCTCGACACGTATTTCGATCACCATACGACCATCTTCAAGAGGAAGATTGAACAGTACATCACAAGTACTGAAGAATGGTAACAATTATAGTATGTAATTATATAACTAAACATTATACAACATATTCAGGTGAAATGAATTGGGTTGCTTCACAACAATTCACTACATGTCACCTTTTTTTAAGCTAAGGAAAATACAGTGTGGCATATGACTATCTGTTGAAGGTAATCTATGTATGCCACTTTCAATGTTCAAAAAAATGTGACATGTTAATATAATGTGGTAATTAGGAAGCTATTTGAAGAAATTCAGTATTAATCCTTATCAAATCTGATATGTTAGATACCTTAAGCATTTCATATACATTATAATTGAATCAGTTGATTGAGTGTAAACACTATACCGCAAACTATCCTTTCCAAACAAAAACCAAGCGAATTTCTATCAAGATATATTCACCAAGAATTAATTTAACAAAACTATCAATCTCCGTTCGCAACAATGATCTGCCTATGACTAACTTTACCTAAAATAATAACGGTTGAAAAACCCACACTTCTTTTATACAAAAAGTAACACTATTAAACGTGCTAAATTTTATTAAGAATATTCTATCAGGGTTGCAATACTATATTGATATGAGACAGATGGGTTATGAAATTGATAGTTATTGAATTTCATCAAAGCTGGCGAGCTGATGCCATACTAGAAAAAAAAGTAGGCTCTACTAGTCTTTCGACGCCATAGGAGTCGCTGATTATAGGTAATGTCACTGTTCGACTAATATTCGTTGGTGGAAGCAGTAAATTATTTCATATTAGAAGGAAGTAAATTCAGAAAATAATTCATATTTATTATCATGGTTTGCTGTTTACGCATGTGTTTCCAATGTTTTTTGTTCTCAATGTGTTATAATTTGTGGGTTGCAATAGAACAACAACTTTCTTTCGCACTGATAAGGAAACCAAAACAATAACAACCGAACTCACGTCAGATATAGCGGAACTTGTTGTTCAAATTTGCGTATGTTATTGCAGTGAAAAACACATTTATATAACTGTGGGTTTTGTTCAATATTACCGAAAGTGGGAATAACTAACATAATATTGGCGAAGATATTTTTCCTATTCATTGCCAACTCGATAAATTTGTTTTGTTGTATTGAAATATTTTGTTTTTGTCAACTTATGTATCTCATTACACCTCACATTACAATGGATAATATTTCTGAAATAACTTTATATTGATATTAAAAAGCACTTTTAAAAAGAATCCTTCATTTTCATGATCCGATGAACTTCAAATCAAACAAATCAAATCAATTCATATAGCTTTAGCTTTTTACCAAATTCAGCCCTGTAGATAAATAAGAATAAAATTAAAAACCTTATCATGATCGTAAATAATTCTAAAAAATATTTTTTATACAATAGGAAAATCACGAAATAAGCTTATATGTCATATAAATTGTGTTATGTAATATATTGATGAGTTTTATTTAATTCAAAGTTTATTTCAAAGTTTTTTTCAGAGCATGAACAACAAATCATATTTTTTCATCATTTATTCATTAATAAACGTTTCCGATATAAAAATATTGGAAATGCTTTGACTGTGCACAGAAATATCTTTTCTCTTTATCATACTCAAAAAATCGATTCCTCACTTATAAAGATCAAATGATAAATATAAATGTATTTCACCACATGCCGAGAAAATTATTCAACAAAAAAGAAAAATGAACGAATTGTTGGCAGAGTGTATACTTGAAGTAATTTGGTTTGTATTTTTGGTTCGATATTTCGGGATATAATAATGCAATAGTGCTGTCAATGACGTCAATGCAGACGTCATTGCTACTGGAGCAGAAGCGCCGAGATTCATGGTGACCTAAATGTTGACATCTTCCTGGAACATTATTAGTGTGTTGCATGACATGTAGAGAGAAAACACGAGAGGTTTTGACTAACATCAGATGTTATTTAGTGATAATAATGAAAGAGTTAAACGTTTATTTATATTCCACTTACATTACTAGTTCAGTGATAGTAAACATATACCATCATATTACTCTAGATCTAAAAAACAGAGGGGCTATTTTTCAACAAATATTTTTCTGAACTTAAAAGGGAACATTTCTTGGGAGTGATTATTTTTTGGAATAGAATTTTGAAGCTTTCTACTTCTCCATCATCAAACAACAATTTGCTGTGAATTTCTTGATTATTCGGTTAAGTTCATCGTCATGTTGTATTGTGTATGGAACAACCTTACAATAAATTTTATTAATTAAAATTTGATGATTACTTCAAGAAAGAAAGATTACTTCAAATATTCGAAATAATTTAATTTTTCCGGATTTTAATAATTATTATTCGTATCTATTATTGCTTCATGAATTCATTTGCACATTTTTACATATTAAATAAAAAAAGTTAAGTTCGAATAAATATTGAAGTAAAAGACATTTTGCGAGGACCGGCGGTCCCCTAGTAAAAAAATGAACTGTTATTATAAATGAAAAAGTAAATGAGAATGCAGCTGCGCCCCCGGACGAAGATTATGTTCACTATGGATAGGAGGAGTCTGGTCAAATGCACAACAGCCATATAATTGAAGAAGAAGAGGCTAACTTCAGGGTGTCGGTTTTTCGTGACGGTAAATTCGCGCATCGTAAAAATTTACTTTCATAATTTTCCCCCAATGCGCCAAAAAAGTATTACTTCAAAATTCACTTCAAAATAAGCAGAAATATGTATCGAGATAATGTAGATAAGTTTTCATCAGATACAAATTGGGAGAAAGCATCCTTTCGAAATAACTACTCATATGAACATTGAATTATTTGAAAATAACTATATTCCCTCGTATTCCAATCATTCCTTATATTCCATTATCACATCAACACAAGTTATACTTTCCTGATTTTGATGATCGCGCTTGCCCCATATTTCATGATTGATTTATGACGTGAATATAACGTTTGAAACGATTCTTTCGTACTAATTATCCTTATTTCACAACAAATTATAGTTACAATTCGTATATTCTGCTGAATACTCTCATTTTTTTCTGACCTGAATAGCTATTGTTGTGAAATTTTTGATAATATTATTTAGTATTATTTCCTTGAAAAAAATTATATTGTTTACACTTTTCTTAAGCCATTTTTGTTCCAACTTTCGTTTATTGCTCTTTTTATAAACTATATCTGAAACTCTTAAGCTAGTTGAAAACACATTCTTGTGGTTAACCTATAATCTCATTTTTACCCTTGTTTTCTTTTCCATTAATTTGCCTGTATTACATTCAATTCGTCAACATCACACCAGAATAATATGTCACCACTCACAAGCTGATAATATCAGCTTCGGTGGATTTTTTGTTTATTCTAAGCCTCATATTAATAAGTTTTTTTTATTCATTTGATTTTGTAATAATAGAAGGTCTGTATTTTTTCGCCATTTATGAATAAACATTATCATTATTATTATTATTGTTATAAATCAAAAGACGAGAGGAAAATGTAGTTGTGTTGAATACATGAAGTTATATATTACAAAGAATATCATATTGTTTTGAATGAAAAAGGTTTTTCATCACAATTTACTCATTTCTGGAAAACACAAATGGGAAAATGTTCCACTTTTGTTCTCAATGTCAGAGATCATGATATAGTGCTCATAATTGAGTAATTAATAAAATGGCAAAATTTCCAATAAATAGAAGTCACTATTATCAAGATACGCGACTTTAAAATTGGGTATTTGTTGAGAGGTAATCTGTTGTCACGAGATATGTGCGATTGCCGGTACACATTTGAGCCATTTTTGAACTATTGTAACACGAAGCATTTAATGATGGAGGTTTTAATGAAAATACTTTCAGTTGAGGAAAGTTTATTGAGACAGTTTCAAGTTTTTTTCCGCAATTGGACTCATTCAAGGTTATGGAATATTTCAATAATTTAAATGATTTAAGGCGTCTTTGAAGGCCACTTTTCCAAGTATATTGGTGTGTTTAGATAATAAATGAAGTTTCATTATCACTTTGAAGTGAATGTAATATTTTTACAAAAATAAGTTCATTAACCAAACTCCTTTATTGGCATAGCTATTTACAAGGCTTTTATAACTTTTTATTTTTCTGGTAACAGTTACAATTTGTCCAGGGCATTTTAGGCTGCATACGTAGACCCTCAAAATATTTTTTGATACTTTTTTATCCTCCATACTTCGATATGCCTAGGCAGGTCAGTAAAAACAATCAACCAACCACTTCCACAAAAACTTTCCAAACTGATGGTAATTCCTAGCCGGCTCCACTTTTCGTTTATCTGGTGTTAGCTGGTGATAAATATAACTTCAAAAAGAGGATTTTCAAACAATACTTGGATTGAAACTGTTTTTATCGTTTGATATTCATATATAATATTCTAAACTCTGTTGCCAAGAACACACATTTTCTTTTCATGAATCCTCATAGGAAAAGTATTTTTTGCTAACTTACTTTATGAGCCACACTGCATGGTATATGTACATATTCCAGTCAATCAGTCTTTATAAATTGGGAAAAGATTTTTCTATTACGTTCAATTTTGTATGTATTTCTCTGGATTGTTACTGTCGTTCTTATTGACTTTTTGAATGATTTCCTCGATTTTTTCTGTCAACGGGCTTCATATTCGTGTTGACGAAACTTTGAGAAACTAATTCAGAAAAAACAAATGGGCAACAATCGTAAAAAACTATAAGAAAATAACAGTGTTTCAAATCTATGAATTTCCCTAAAATCATTTTCATCCAAATGAAACGTCGCAGTGACTGACATTTTACTATTCATCACATTTTCCGAATGTTTACTACCCACTCCCATGTTTAGTCTGCCGCTAATTGAACAATGATATGTAAACAAAAGTCAAAAAGCATTTCATTTTTCTCCGTCGTATTTGGCACATTAATGTGCGACACTATGATTTCTGGAATTTTCCGAATTATTTTTAAATATTATATACATTTGAACGCCCATGCCAAATCGTCTGGTATCAGGAATCATTTTTGGCTCACTCAAAAAGATATCGTCTCGACTGCGAACAATTTATATCTTCAAAAATCTAAATAGTGATGCCAAATTTATTTAATTCGCCATTTGAAAACAAGTCTTTGGTTTCGTCTGGCTTTTTATAGATATACATGAAAGTTAAACACCAGTGATTGTCAGATTTTGGTTTTACGGCTTGTTTTTTAAATAGAAGTTGCGAAACTACGAAATTTCGCAAGTAAAAGTGTGAATTTTTCAACAATTGATTCTTCCCGAATAATTCGCGAGCAAGTATTTTATCGAAAAATCTTTCTTAGTAAAAATTTAGCTTATACAAAAATAAAAAGAATGGTGGGTTTATTTATGTGTCCTTAAACCTGGACCAAATTTAGTAATACCTTGTAAGTTTCATTCGTCAAATGCCGAAATTGAAGATTCCAACGGAAGGAAACCAAAATATAGTTTAAAAAACTGAAAAAAACATGCTTTTGTAGAACATCGAACTAAAAAGTTAAAAATATTTTTTTTAAATAAACTTAAAACAATAACGAACGAAAAATACAGATCCTGAGTTCGAGAGTTACAAACAAAAAACCTAACATACATATAT
>WOGN01011048.1:0-10166 GCA_015342105.1 Leptinotarsa texana | reverse complement strand
AACGTCAAGATTGCTCATAGACAGAATTAGCTCACATAAAAGTGATAGTAGATTACATACTGAGAGATGTGCTCTCAGTTAGCATGTGTTCAAAGAAGGTCATAAAATGGAATATAATTAAAAAAAATATCAACTGTAAGAAATACATCTGAAAGATTGCTTTTGAAAATGTAATTTATTTTACAATCTAATCATTGCCTCAACAAAAGATCAGACATTGATCACCTCAGTGAAATCTATGCTTCTTTAATAGACATTGACGAAAATCTACATGTATTCGAAACCAACAATGATTCTGGTTTTTCATTAGCATAATTTCATAAATTTCAAACATTTTCTTTTCAACAAAATTGCCAACCTCCCTAAGGTTGGAAATTTTGTTCAGCTACAATCCTGTGTTTTTGTCTGTCGCCCAGTATACTATCCTCGGACCTCTTTGTCGTACGTTCCCGGTCGCATTGAAATTGATTTTTTTTTTATTCTCCACCCGTCATTTGAAACAGATTTTTAAAGGCACTCCTATATCGTCGTATTTTCACCCTTACGTTTGCATATTCTATATGCTTTATACTTACTGTTAGTGTTATTTTTTTTATTAAACTCACTAGTAGAATAAATTTTGAAACATATCATTTTTTAATTATCAATTAATTATAGTCCGGGCAACATTATATGAGGCATCTCTTGTTTTTTATAATTTTTAAAATACTAAATTTTCTATCAAATATGTTTTTCCTCTTTACAGACCGGTGGAGGTCTTTTTTATATCGGATCCTCTACTACTATGTTTATTACTCTATGAACTGTGCGTCTGTTAGAAAGTTGTCCTGGCTTCAGAAATCTCCGATACACTGCAATATAATTAAGTCGGTAATTAAATTGAAGTGATCTCGCATCTCGCCAGATTTCGTGTAATTAGCAGAACAAAATTTCAAATTAAAATACAAAGGGGATTCAGAATTCAATTTGATGATGAAGGCTTGAGTAATTGGAGTAATATACATATGAACTTATTCTAAATTGAGCAAAATGGAGGCACGTTTGTGAATATACCATTCGAAAATGAACTTGATTTCGAGGTCTATGTTGGTGTGTGATGGTGAAATCTGAAAGTGTAATTGTTTTGCTTTCGAAAGCGCAATTGAATCCTCTTTGGTTTTTCACAGATCATGGGAATATGAAAATGTCAGTATAGTCGAATATAGGTTCGGATTTGTATAACACTCATATGGTGGGGGTAAAGTAGGCTTGACAAGCGTCGTGAGGTTGGGATTGCGCCTACGATTGCGTTTGTTGAAATACTTCATAGATGAAAGCTTGTACCTTTCTGGACCTTGAGGGACTAAGTCTTAGTTTTTGCTGCTAGACGAAAACGATAAGAGTGACCCTTGCGGGCACCAAATTCCATACCACTGAATACTTCTTCACCATGATACAAAATTCACCATATAGTTCATTAAGTTCTCAAATATTAACTTCGGAAATTTAGAAGATTCATTCATTCTCACGAATTGAAAATATATTTATATATTTCGAGAAGAGATAAATTTTTGAGAAAAAAAGTTTCACCTTAATACTTCTCTGTCTATCTCTTTCAAAGAAAAATAGAAAGCAAATATTTTCCACCTAAACTATTTACAAACATGTGTAGATCAAGCAAAGAAATGACTTTCAGACACCAATTGCAAGAAACAGCCCTATCAAAACAACTACTTTCGTATAAACATTGAATCCAACGAAAGGAAAAGTACTTTTGATACGACTACTTTCATATGAACAATGAAATATACAAAAACACTCCTTCTAATTACTTTGTACTCCAAACAATCCTTATGAAATTGAATCAGATATCATTCAAAGAATTGCTTCACAATAAGGTATGTTTCGAGATAAGACACTTACCTTATTGCCTCTTCAGCACGAACGTGGACGACATTACAAAATAAGTCACAATATTTTGACAGGATTTCAACCAGTGCTGAAATGTATAACATTAAAGATGTGAGGCTCCAAGATTTTGAGAAAAACTGGAAAAATAGTTTTGTCAGAGAGCCTACAAGCAGCAAAGGAAATTGGAAAAGCACAATTTCTGAAATTATTCAGTTTTCGAATTCCTATGGAGTTCCGCTATGAGGTTATAGTTTATATTAACGATACAATATTTGATTAACGGTAAATATGAAGTGCTTGCAGTTCATCAATTGGAAAAGAAAATTTTTGTTCAGTGCGAAAGAGTTGAAAACGTAGAAACTTTTCAATAAACATCATTTCAACAATGTAATTTGTCAAAGGGTTCAAAAATTAAACAAGTTATAGACGACTTATTTTTATTTCATATGTAATTCAACTGTTCGATTATATAACTCATTAATACAGTTTATTGCATGATTTTCACTATAAAGCGTTTTACAAAAACCGCGACACATGTGTCGCTACACAATTGCTTTCTCAAGCTAAAATAATAAGTTACTCATAAATGACAACTATTTTATATTCTTATATGTTACCTACTTGTTTACTTACTTGCTAATGAACGAATCTACCTGAAAAGGTCAGGTATTCATGATGAATAAATTGAATTTTCGAAAATACTTTAATTATACTTAACTCTCCTTACCTGGAAATGAACAGATTCAATAATGGCGAATCATTCGGTTCAGTTTGTTTAAATTTGTTTATTTGCATACTCTCCAACAGGTTAAGTTTTTAACCTTTCTTATGGAAATAGAGGGGCTTGAATTCAAGATTGAACTCATGTCCCATTATAATTAAATGAGTGGGCATATGTGGAGTTCATTTTTCCATTCTAGAAACCCTTTCTGTGTTCCTTCATGCGAGTTTTGAACGTTCTTTCAGTTTGACCTATATAGAATATCGGACATGACCCACATTATAATTTATACACTTCCGATATTTCTGAATCTGAACTATTATTTTTATTATTCTTCATGTGCATATCTAAGTTGCTGTTGGTTTTGCACCATAATTCGATTTTTGACACTGGGATTTTTACGCCACTTGCTCACAATTTTTGCCGTTAGAAGGTCGTTTCATTGAAAGAAGGATATAACAAACAAACATCTATCCAGGAAAATTTTCGGATTTGGTTTTGAAGATCCTTGCATTCAGTTGATTTGTAATGCCTAACATTGCACAGTTTAGATTGTTTCCCAACATTTAACAGTAATTCACTCAACACTAATATGAGTTTGTGGTCAGAAGAACCCAATGGAGACCTTACGGTGACGGTGTAAATTTCTAGATTGGTTGTTAGATATAGATTCAGAAAACTAGCATATTCTCCATCACGGTCAGCAATCCGCTACGTATTGCAAAACCCTCACTGGGGTGATTTATTTGCAGAAAATCAATGGTGTTTGCAAGAGAAGAGAATAAAAGTTTCCTATTCTGTGTATCGGTAGATGGTAGATAAATGCAACAAATGAATTTAGTGATCTGTGACATTATGTTGAATCACGTAACATCAAAGTTATGTGGTTGAAAGGGAAGATCGCTTCTGATAAAAAGAGGTATTCCAAAGTAAGTCTGAATCGGGAGTGGAAATCATAGCCGGGATATAGAAAATTGACGGGGTTCATTATAGCACTGAATTTGGTTTCTGTCACTACGAGAATGGCAGATGTTGGTGCACTGAGTTTTATATTTGAGTTGAGTCCTCTGATGTTGCAGAGATCGATTTTGAAGTTGCTGGTGGGCCTCTCAGCAACTGAAAATACCATGCTAATTCCTTGTGGACTGATGTTCGAACAACCCTGATGACTGTCATAAATTGTGGTTTTCGAAGAATAACTTCTGCAGGATGATGTCCTTGAATCAGACCCCACCCAGAGATCCGATTGGGGAGCTATTTTACCTCTGAAGTATTTTGAGCCCAGGTGCGCCATCATGCAGTTTTTTTTCATTCCCACCCTTGAAACCGGAAACAGCGGCACAGCAACGAAACTTCAGCCCGAAAGCAACTTCACGCTTCCTAAGCTGTTGCGATGGTATCTCACCGGGCGATGTCGGGTGGGACCAGCATCTACCGTCTAGATTCTACTGATTTTCATTTCCCTCTGTAGTTGGAAAAAATTCCCAAAAGATGAACTGCAGAATGAAATCTCTTGGTCAACAAATATTGAGTTACTGCATTGACTAAAGAAATATTGACCTCAATTGAAAGATATCACTATATAACTAGTGAACTGATAAAACAGGTAGACAGCAGGTATAAAGCAGATCCAAATTTCTGTTACTCAAGATTCGACTGATTTTTAAATATTTTCAATGAAAATAAATCAATGAGTAACATAACCTAATAACTTCTTGTTGATCTTTCAATAGAAAATTTAGTTATTAACGTTTCTCCATTTTCAGGTATTCCAGCAGATTTAATTTTTGTCCTTCATTTTCTCTATGCAGTACGTCGTGGTTCATGTCGAAGTTGTGATTGTTTTCTAATTGCGACTTCGACATAAATTACGACATACTACATACAGAAAATAAATGAAATACAGAAAATTAAACCTACTGAAAATAAATGAAAGTATAAACTTGAACTTTTTTTCTATTGAACGACCCACTCGTAAAATTTCCTGGTATCCTTCGAATCATACATACCCATAATTTTTACGTGCTTTGTACCTGTTGGGTACCTATTATACCTGTTAATTAAGGTCTACTTTCTAATTAACTACGATAATTTGTGTATATTCACTTGTAAATTAGTGTAGTATACCAGTCCAACTGAGGAAACTACTGTTGTAGTGAAATGCGTATGGAAAGTAAAATCTGTATTGTGAATGTTTGTAATTATTATCATGAATAATGTTTTTCATTTCCACCAAGTAATGCGTCAGTGTATTCAAAAGGTACTTTTTATATTCTAATAAATGATATTCATTACTTTCATATCTGTTGAATAAAAAAACAGTTTGATGAAAGTGGTCGCAAAATCATTACATCATATATTGCTCGAGAATGGCTGGACCGAATTTTCATGATTTTTTATTTTTTGGGTTTGCTTTCGACCTGAATAGGAAAATAACTATCAAAACGGTCAAAGAAATGAAAATGATCTATTTGATACGTGGAACAAAGCCGCCATATTGTTTTCTAGTCATAGTTGGTGTCAACAACTCATACCATCGAATAGCACAGTAACAATTGAAACGTTCGAAAATAAAAAAAAAACAAAGTGAAGGTTATTAAAGTTTACGACATTCGGTTTACTAGATGATGACACGTGTCACGGTACACACAAATACAATTGTGGTTATAACACTCATGACTGTACACGCGTAATATGTTTTCATTTTATAAACTAGACGATATCGCCAAAATTCATTATAGTGTTATTTATCAATGTCATGAGCAAGAAGATCGAATCTTTCATAACGAGGTAGTAATTCGATTTGACTGCGGTATATTGCGAATCAGTCCACTGCAGATGTGTTCAGTGTTACCAGGTCAATTATTTTCGCAATGAATCTCTTAGTTTGGCTCTCCAACTACTGTTCCAATGATTGAGGGATAAAATCTATTCAGTTCACTTTCTATATCAAATAAAAAATGGTTGTGTTTTACATTGTATGTGTAAAATATATCTGAGAAACTTATTTGATTTTTTTTGTATCAATCTACTTTTTTTCTGACACATAATATGCTGATGTGCATAAAAATAACCTGGAATCCATGGCCATGCTACTATAGCGCGACTTTGACCTCCACAATCATATTGAACCATATGAATAAACGTGAGCAAATGTGTTTGCTCTTGTTTTTTTCATGTGACTCAGTTAATAAAGTCAGCTAATAAATTATCACAATATTGAATAATAACGTGAATAAAAGTATCTCAGTTTATCAAAGAGCCGACGTAGTAGAAACCTCATCAAGTCATTAGAAATTGCATTCATCAGAGATCCATTCTGGTAACTACTTTCAATGACTTCATGAGTAAATGTCAAAATTCATTGCATTTCACAGTTTCATATAACCATCTTGCAACAGGAAAGCAATCTCATTACACAAGCCAAAATCAGAGTGACGTAAGTATCATTGAAGAATATTTCATCTCAAAATATTTAAAAACCGAAAAGAGGTCATTCACATGTAATTCGTTAAATTCAAGTTCTCACACAGACTTTAATAGAAAACTTTTTTTTTAATTGTTACTTAACATAATTCACTTTCTTATTCTGATGTTCTGTTTTATAATATCAAGACGCACTAATCGATAATCTGATAGATAGTCTGATAGATAATCTTTTATGTTAAGCAGTTGAAGTTATCCGCATACACACAAGAACTTTTTCAATACATGTTTCTGTTTCAACTTTCAGATCAATTTTGAGAATAACCTTGGACTTGAAAGTCGAAGTTCCGAGTTTTAAGTCGTAAATTCGACACTCATCTCGGATTTTCGAAATTAAAGTCGATATTTCTAAATAATTTAAAGGTGGTTGACAATGTTTCTTGGTGAATTTCATTAGTTTGGACTTCCATTGTCTAATATGATATGAAATGAATTGAAATCCGTGAAAGAATCAATTAAATTGAAATGAAAAGCGGGTAATAATAATTATATTTAGCAAAAAATACCTTGAAGTCAGATTACAATGAAATAAAAGACAAGCAGCAATCGAAAATTGAACAATACGAAAATAAAAATTAACAGATTTCCGCCCCACTGGGGACCGAATGAGATTTTTAGAGTTCAGCAGATCGTTACTGTTTTAATCTGACCTGAAAGACCACTCACCATACAAACTAATCGGCTTTGTTAAGAAGCTGGGTTTATTTGGTCGAGTGTTAATAGGTGTGAGCCACAATAAACCCTTGCAGGTTACGGTGGAGGGTCGAATAGACCTACTCACTTTGGACCTAACCTAACCCTGAGGGTTGCCTTGCTTTTAAGAATCTCAATCGACGATGTGGAAAGCTTGCTGGAATGACGAAATTAAAGATGAAAACTATTTTCTATGAGTTTATTTATTGAATTTACGATGTTGTTTTGTTTGTGTCAATTTTAATTCGTACTATCATTTGTAATTATTATTCATATTTTGTTTGTACAAGCGCTTCTGTTCATCTGTACCCTCATGTTGCAATTTATTCTATTGTTTGATATTTTTCTAAATTTAGGATTCTAATTACAAAATAGCTACACAAGAGTTGCATCACTTTTTTTCCGTACAAGATTCTACCTTAATAGAAACGGAAAGCTATACAGCATTACATGCTGTTTTCTTCGGATTACTGTGTTCCTTATCTTTATTCATTTTCTCTATAGTATCAAAACACTCCCCCATCCATGTAGAAGTTTTTATCTTTTATGGGATCTCAACATTCACTTGCCTGATTGAATGTATTGGAATAATGTAACTTGTTCAAATGATGATGTAGATGAATATTATTTATTAATCAGAAAGGTTAAGCCGGTCGGACTGTTTCCCTGAAGGTACTATGAAAGGCGCTCCAACATCAATAAACAATACTCACACCTTAAGTCGAGTGATCACTGAGACCAAGAATAATGTACCCCGAATAGACGCAATGTATCAGTCATAATTATTAATATAATCGTCACCAGCGCTAGAAAATTGTAGACTTTTCTATGGATGTGTTTTCAATCATTCCCGTGTTTTTCGGAAATTCCAGGAAGGCATCATCTAAATATAAAACACAAGATATCTTAAGGATCTTATTTTGAGAATTAATAAAATATAATTTGCTAATTACTAATAAACAGCTTATAGTTATACTGAATCATATTGCATTATAAACCTGGTAAAAGGTTTTCATTGTTATTTTGAAAAAAATTGAATGAAATAATGTTACCTGGATGCCAGAAATTTACTTTTCCATACCTCACATTGACCAGATAACCATTCAGTCTGCTCTTGATGAGAAGTTAGATTGTGGGCTGAATTTAATAGGGCTCTAGCTAAAGACAACTTGTCTTCCGTTAAATGCTGAACCCTACTTTCCAAATCTTCACCAACAGCTGCAACCAGAAGAGTTTTCAGTTCACTATTCACCTGGAATTCAATTTCAGATAAAAATTTTTAGGGGAAATGAGAGCCCTTACTAGAATTATTTCTATCAAAACTTACAACGTACTTTTTTATGACTACATTTATCGAATACAAGTTCAAAAATCTAGTGAATTATTGAGATGATAATATATTATTTTTCGATTTGAAAATTGATCATGAAAAATGAGATTTAAAACTTCCTATGTTTTTATACCACTTGAATTTGTAACTTACGTTACAGCCGTTTCGTCATACAGTATATTTTCAAACGAATACAATAAATAGATTTGGGAACTTGTTCCAAGGAATGGTTTGAAAAAGAGCAATATTTTTTACCTAGTCTGAAGGACCTTTCATGTTCAGCATACCGTTTTGAGAAATTTCAGCCACATCGTCCCACATAATCACTATTACACTCCGGACACATGAGCTTGTAAACTCCAGATTTCTCCATCTTATATGATGGAATTGGTTGATACTTGATGAAAATCCATAAGTAACGTATTCAAAAAACAATTTATTGTGATACGTTTCTCCAGCTTGTCCGCTTTATCTTTGGCATTAAAAAGAAAATAAGATAACCTGGCATGCGGTCTGAATGCCACTTCCACAATGTTTTTACTGAAAAATTCGGCAATTATCCCTGTTTTTTTTTACCAAAATATGTTGAAGCTACAAATTTCTTGATTTCTGATTGTTTGATCTTGGGGTATATTAAAATGTACGTAAATTTCTAACTTCTGGATTGTATATAACATTGAATTGTAGGCTGCTAATTTATAACTGTCAGGATGGATAGAATCACTTGGGATTGTAATGTCTGTACGGCTCGGTTTTCTGAATATATTGAACTCAAATTTATTATAATTGTGTGATAAAACTAAAAAAAATTATTCAGTTTATCTCTGTTTCGAGTTTGAATGTATATTTCTATTAAGATTATTAATAAATGTCATAAATTGATGCAGTTGTCGTGTAGTACTTCTGAAATGGGGGAGAATATCGTCTACATATCTGTACCAAAAATTAATGTTTTTTAACCAGGTAGGAATTTATTATAGGCATACATCAGAAGCTGTCAAAATTTCAAAAGAAGTTATATGGTTTACTTTGGCTTGATCTAATATATTTAAAATGAGACTTACATTCGTTGCATGATATGTTGGAGAACATACTCCTCAGTTTCATTCGATTGCACATGTGTGTGGTTGGCTCCTGTCTGACTGCATACATATGTGTATTTTTCGGCAAACATGATGCAAATCCCTACAGTTGGCTGCACTACGCTGACGAAGCCAATAGCCAGAAACTCGTGTCCAAGGTTTTGCCCCATTTTTGAGTGTTATGTATATTCATACACAAAACGGAGATAGAGAAACAGATTAATTTCTTAGACCTTGATAGTTAGTATTGGAGAGTTCATAGACCTTGATAGTTCGTATTGTAGAGTTCTTAGACCAAACCATTACACATAATCAGAATAAATTCGACCTTAATGTATATAGAAAACCGAGCTATACGTACATTACAATCTCAGGTGATTCTTTCCATCCCGACAATCATAAATTAGCAGCCTACCATTCAATGTTGCACAGAGCATTCGCGCTACCTTTATCTGATAACAATCTGGATAGGGAAATTGAAATAATTATACAGATAGATTATAATGGTTTCAATGCAGGCACAATCCAGAAGTTAGTCAGAAAAAAGCTTCAATTTACTCACAGATTAAGATACCCCAGATCAAACAACCAGAAATCAAGTAATTTGTAACTCTAACATACCTTGGTAAAAGAACAGAAATAATTGCGGGTTTTTTCACAAAAAACCAAATTGTGGAAGTGGCATTCAGACCACATGGCAGGTTATCTAATTTTCTTTTTAATACCAAAGACAAAATGGACAAGATAGATAAATCTGGAGTTCATGAGTCTAAATGTCCAGAGTGTAATAGTGTTTATGTGGGGCAATGTGGTCGGAATTTCTCAAAACGGTATGCCGAACAGAAAAGGTCCTTCAGACTAGGTGGAAATGTTTGTTTGAAGGTGGTTGTTGACAATGTTTTGTGGTGTATTTCATCAGTTCGGACTTCCATTGTCTAATCTAATATAAAATGATTTGAAACCC
>WOGN01011047.1:0-11990 GCA_015342105.1 Leptinotarsa texana | reverse complement strand
CTTAGCTCGCACAAGTTTCTCAACTTCTGAGAGTTGTCGTTCGTATGGGGGCGGCAGCTGATTAACGGCAAAACAGATTTTAAACAGAATCACTTCTCTCGCTTGACCACACCAAACTTTTCATTTCAATTTTGATTTGAACGCCATTTTCTTAGAGCACAGATTTTTGTCGCGTACATACTTTATCGAAGTGGACACTACAAGATTGTCGTTAAGACAGAGCGTATCTTAGGGGAGGTCGTAAGCCGAGACTTTGAAATCGCTTTGTAGATTTGACAAGCTGTGCGTAAATCTATCTAGTTGGCTTTTATCAGTATAACATTTGGAACATGTCATTAGATTTTTCAAGTGCTCAATATTCGAGATGTTATTTGAATGAATTTAAGCAATCTAGTATATACAAGTTCACACATTTTTAGGTAATTCTCTTCAATAAGAGCTCAAATATTTAAGAACTTTGATATGATAAACTTCCATTCACCATTTGGAATTCAAATTTTTAATGAAGTGCAATGATATCTAAAACAAAACGTTTATTGACATGAATGTAGAAACTTCTTGTTTGTTGTTTGTCAATTAAAAAAATTTCAAGTATTCTCTGTGGGATTTTGCAGTGGGATGAAATACTGAATCTGATTATTTTATACAGTTACGAACACAATGAAACAGTTTGGAATATTGGATGATTATTTTTTATTATAAGTCTGTTTACCGATGCATGTATTGAAGTTGTTACCTGCTTGATTACCATTATTGTTCCGAGATAAAATAAGTGTTATTAGTTGATATCGCTTTCGATCAGAAACCAATATAAATATGCTTCTAGAGTGAAAAAATCTAAGATATCCTGTTTTAAGTTTAGGGTAGAATAGGGGAATGGCGGTCACTTAAGCAGGAATCGAAATGACTCATTTCTTATATGAGCAAAGGCCAAAGTGATTTACTTACTGAATAGCTAATTCACTTCACTTTCTGTATATAAAATACAAATACAAAGCTTTGTATAGTTTTTTATATTTTTATGCCTTTTAGTAAAGCTTTCATTGACCGCCATTACCCGGACTTTCGGGTAATGGCGGTCAGCAGGGGGGGTAATGCCAGTCAGTCAAAAAATATAAGGTTTATTCTAAGGTTTGCTTTTGAATTAAAATAAAACAATAAAATATTGAGTACTAATGTATTATAAAGTAAGTAGGCAATTCAAAGTTTGCAAAACTAATTCAAGTTATTACAGTTCATATTATAAGAAATTACAAATCAAGACGCTTAATAACCTTCCATTTTTTATCACAATAATCACATGCATATTTATCAGGGGAATCACAACCGGAACAATTTTTGTGAGCCCACTGCCCACAACTTCGGCATCTATACCAAACCTCATTCTTTCCGAACTCTTTACAGATGCAACATATCTCTTCTTCATTTCCTGAAGAAATATCGTCAACATTATTGTCGTAACAAACATTTTCAAAACGCCTTTTCTTTTTTGAAGCCAAAAGTTCCTCATCCGAAGAAGAAAATTCTGAACTGATTTTTGATGCCTTGATATTCTTGGATTGTCTTGTCTTGACATTCTTGGCTTGTTCTTTAGTGTTTTTTTTGTAACCTTTGTTTTCTTCTGACCAGATTTATAGCCAGTTCTCTTATTCTCCTTCATTACTTTTTCTTGTCGTTTTTTTCCCTTTATTTCTAATTCTTCTTTTACAGGTGTTGCTGTCAATATGGCGGAGTGTTGTTTGGTTTTCACACGTTTTGTAGCTTTTGTTGCTGTTGGAAGTGGCAAGGGAAATAGTATAATTTTACTTGGCGTCAAAATATTACTAGGACCTGGAAGGGAATTATCCATTTCAGGCGGAGGTATGGTATTCTGCAGTTGGTTGCTGGTTTCTGGTTCAGAAGTATCTTCACCTGTTTCTCGATTTTGATTAGAGGTGTTAGGTATGGAATCATTGATGACAAGATCGGTGTTGTTAGCTAATAAATAGTCTGAAGCGAAAAAGTCTTCTTCTCCAAAAATTGAAGGGTTAATTGGCACTATTCCTGATGCTTTGAAACCAGAAACCCCTTTCTTAATCGTAGCTGTGTCACAGTAGGCTTTGTTAAATAGAGACGCCACATCATACGGGGTAATTTTCTGTAATGCATTGCTTTTCATAAACAAATCACATCCCTTCCGAAAAGCAGCTTTTAGAGGGCCATAAAATGCAACATCTAACGGTTGCATTCTATGAGATGTGTGGGGCGGAATAGAAAGAATGACGATATTGTTTTCTCGGCAAAACTTGTATGCTTCTAAAGACACGTGGCTATAATGGTTATCCAAAACGATAAGGATTGGCTCGTCTGCAGATGGCTTTGCAAACTTGGCAAAGTGTATTAGCCATGTCACAAACAACTCTTGGTTTGTCCAACCATTTTTGGAGCAGTGATAAATAGCTTCAATTGGACCATCTTTCGATAGCTGTGGTGACATTCGCTGTCTTGGGTAAATAAACATAGGTGGTATGTAGGACCCTGCAGCGGACACTGCACAAATGACAGTTATATTTTTTCCTCTTTCATAACTTGTGACAGACCCTACTCTCTTCTGTCCTTTTTCCGCAATAACTGTGCCAGGGTCTTGCACGGTAGTGACCCCGGTTTCATCCATGTTATATATTTTGGAAGCAGGAAAGTGATATTTTTCCATAATATCTTCCAAATTTTTAAAGAATAAGCTAACCTCTTCCTTGTTGAATGCTGTCACGCGATTTATGCTGGTTGCTTCAGGTTGGCGGATAGATATCGAAGGATTTCTTTTTAAAAATCCATAGAGCCAATCTTTTCCAGCAAGTCCTGCCGCTCTATTGAACCGGTGCTTTATATTATTTGTCTCAGCATAAACGTAGGCTGCACGACGAACTTGGCGTGGAGTCAAACCATAAAATAGTTTAGCTAGAATTTTTATATTCTCAGGCATAGATTTTTCTACCTCTAGTGAGAAAGTGGAATGTCTTCCTAAACGTGGTTCAGTAGCAGGAAGATTCTTCTTGATCCGTTCTTGCAAGGTACTGAACGGTATGTTGTAGGTTTTGGAAGCTTTTCTAATAGAAAGTCCACCACCTACTGCTTCGATAGCTTTTTCTAAGATCGCTTTACTCCACGACGCCTTTGTTGTTGTTCTAGGTCTCTTCCTGGGCATCTGCGCACAAAAAGCAATTATGAGATACTATTTTTACATTATTATATGCGATAAAGATATATGAAAGTTTGTCAAAAACTTGTCCTATATTTTCGTATAGGGTAATACCGGTCACTGACCGCCATTACCCGCTTCGAATGATTGGCATAACCCCAAAACTACAAAAGTTTGTTTCAGTTGACAATACAAATGATAAAATACGCTTTCAAAATCAAAACCGAGATATTGTATTAATAAATACGCATGCAATAGTTGGTGGTTAACGCTGTTTTATTCGAATAATATATTAAATGACTTACCTTTGGTTAAAAATTTCGAATTATAACAAGAATACACCTCTACACACAGTAATGGCTGGCACGCTCACTATAGGTGCGCCAGCACGATTGCGCCATATATATATAAGGTTAGTTGCAGGTATACTAGAAGCACTGGTATTTTTAATGAGATGTTTCGGGAAGATGGATATCTTAAACTGATCGGCATTTCCCACTGACCGCCATTCTCCCATTCTACCATACGGAGGATAAAAAAGTACCAATATGGTATTGTAAAGAATATGGGTGTATTTATTTAATCCGAAATGAACCAACTAAATCGTTTGTGACTTTCAACTGTAACCAAATATGAAAAAGTTAACGAAGCTTTGCAAATAGCTATGCGAAGAAAGAAGTTCATAGAATGAACTCGTTTTTGTCGTTAGGATAATTTTAATTTGAATACCTTATTTCGAAGGGATAATAAAATATACAAATGTAAACCTATATTAATGAATATGATTGGCAAAACTTCATTTATTACTATACCATATCAAAACACCCAAATATACCGCTTCACTTTTCTGTCTCATTGCGGCAATAAAAATAAATTTGAATAATTGGTTTTCAGAAACGCTTTCAATAGTAAAATATTCCGTAACCACGAATAAATCCAACTGTGGTTAATTCCTTATGTCTGCCTTGATAAAACGTTCCTGGACAAAACACATCTTCTCTCAAACCTCAAATGTTTCGCTTCATAACAGTTCAAACTTGATTCAGACACTATGCCGTCAATATTACATATCTCGTGACATCACATTAGTTTAAGACATACGCGCAGTTTCAAAGTTGCGTATCCTGAGTACGGTGAAATTTTTGCCATACCAAAGTAAATTCTCGCAAGTGGTAGTGTTCCCGTGATCCGAAGATTCTTTCTAGGTTTCTCGAAGAGTTATTAACATCACCTACCTAGAACACATCTAGTAAAATAAAATAACACGCTCCAATATAAATTCAATTATATTTTTAGTGGACGCAGACAATGTGTTTCTGGAGCTACGAAAAAAACAGTGAGGAGTGCAGAGATATATATTTGTTTACACACTACTAAATCGATATATTAAATCAATAATCACTATTTATCACCATAGTAACGTCTCTTGAGAGTTCTATATTTTTTCAACATATAAAGGGCCTCAATCTCTTTGGCTACGAACTCGCCGTGGGCAATCATTTTTTCAATTTTTTCAGGGTCTCGTTCTTCTCTGTTTTTCATGAAGGCCGCATGTAGACGTTTCCGGAAGAAGTCATAACCTTTCGGCCAGTCCTTGCCAAGGTGAATTAGCTGAAAAATTATGTGTTTTTTCATAAACTGAGTAATGATCACTAGGGAAGAATATTTTTATGAAATAAGAATACATACTACTCGCATCTAGTCTTGACTCTAACGTATGAAAAAATATTATGTGCATTGTTACGAACCGAACACATAATTGTTTGTTAATAGCACTGATTTTGTGATAGGATGTCGAGAAGAGGTTAAGAAGAGTCCTCAAGAAGTCTATGAATCTCTGAGTAGAAAAGTATCCTGCTTTGAAACAAATCTGAGGCAGTAACATAAGAAGTTTATGAATCTCTGAGTAGAAAATTCTCCTGCTCTGAGTCAAATCTAAGGCAATGACATAAAAAATAAAATTATGTCGGTCAAATGATAAATGCTGAATTAGATTTAAAAATACAGCTTTTTGCAGTATAAACTTCCTTCCTATCATTTTTTTTCATTGAATTTGAAAAAATTTCTCAAAAAATAATAAAGAGAACCTTCAAATAATATATAGTGTCTATATCTATATCATCACCTTAAGGTTGTTAATGTGACTATGAGTCCGTAACTGGAATATTAGTCACAACTAAAGTACCAAACAAATCAAAATATTTTCAATCTTTTCACCATGGACTAAAAAAACTTGGGTAATTAATTTATAAGTCAATATTAATATACACACTGTTACTATCATGACTGACGTGAATATAGTGATATTTTCAGATTATTTTATCAGTGAATTGGCAATGAAAACTCACAGTTTTGTATAAATTAATAACACGACTTCGTTGCAATAATTCTGCCATTTCTCTTTTGAAATATTTGATCACATTCTGAGGCGAATCATAATAAATTCTAAAACATTTTCTTATTTTAATCTGGCCAGGTTCAAAAGTCGCCTAATAAACAATAACAAACCATTTTTTGCGTTATAACAAAATCTATAGACATTCTCGGTTGGTTTTTGGTATGATATACCTACACATGTGGTACATAGAATTGACGTAACCCGTAACCCAGACTACAATTTGTAGAGTGGTTGTCTTTCTCAATACGGAAAAGTTTGAGGTTTGAACCTACTACAAATTGAGGAATTTTCACGAACAATAAAAGCTATTGATGATGGAAACTGTCCAAATGTGGCTTTTGCTGTACATAATCCACAGAACTCATAAACATAAAAATTTATGTGCATAAATACTTAGATATATTCATAATTCATGTGCGTAATCCAGTCAGTTAACTAACAATATTGACAATAGATGTTTTCTGGCGTTTAACCGTATTCGAACACGTATTCAAAAACGATTTGTACTTACGTCATTAATAATAAAATTCGCCAGAGTGGAATAATTCAATTTGTGTCAAATGTCAAATTCAATAATAAAAACAATCTTTTGAATTTTCGCTAACGTCAATTATAATCGTATTCGAGCAAGTAATAATTTTCCAGTTTTATTTTGTACATCCTTACAACGTATTTGATGAAAAGTTTTCAGCAACATTATACACTATAATGACCAAAACAAAGCAGAAACTGACGACTGGCGTAACGTAATATCAAATTCTGTTTCAAAACCAACCTCACGTCTAGACTCTAGTTTTAAATCATGATGAATACGTCTCAAATCATAGTTGATGTGACGTCATCATTTCAACGCCAGAATGAATGTATTCGAATCACAGACTGATACATTTTGAATTCATGTGTGCCAGAAAACGCCTCGTATTCACGTAAAAATGATTGCATAGGTTTCTGATAGTTTTAGGCATTTCATGACTGCCAACACTGATATTACACATATAATATTAAGAAGAAGAGTATTTAGTAGGATTTCAACTGAACAACTTATTTCTTTAACGCATTTATAGTATTTTAGTATTTTGGTTGAATAGCATACATATTTATATGATGACGATATTGTTCATCCTATGATAATGAAAATCTGTGAAATGTTAATTCATTACTTAATGTGCTGTTACTACAGCACATGCCAACTATCGATATGTTTGTTTTCAGACTGCTCAGAGTCCCATTGGCTCAACTTCTGACTCTTTGAACGATAAACACTAGCAAAATAATCAGAATATTCGAATTATGAAAACGTAAGATATTGTGTATCAGCATAACGACGTAATAAAATCATCCAATAGTAATAGATTACTAGTAGATAGTAGAAAGATAAAACTGCGCGGGAACTATTTTCACTTGAATTTGGGCACAATCGAAAATTCCTAAATAACAACAGTGGCAACACTGCATTCAAGTTGAATGCATCAGCTGGTATGCAAAACGGTACCATTTGAATTTTATTTTTATTATTAAACTGAAACTCAAGTAGGGACTGGCATTAACAACAGGATTACCAAAATGGAAAACAAACTCCAAGAAGACGAAAATTTAAAGAATATACTCAATAACCCTCCGAAAACAACTCCAGCTGTCCCTACACCAGACTGGAATACAAGTACTAGCCTAGCCCTCACCGTGAGTATTGTGTCTTTTTCTGTTCACAACTAACAAATTCCTTCAATGTAATTATCGTTTAGGTTCCAACGATAAAACAGGATCCTCGTATCATAAGTTTAGCCATTCCTGGATCAGCTGCAGGCGAGCCACATACAAATATTACATTACAGTAAGTTCTTGTTTATTTATTTTCATCATTTGATTCAGGAAATTTCAAAGATAACTCGTATATAACTGATACATGGTCTGAATACTTCCCTCGTTGAGAGAAATTATGAATCTTTTTTTTTTTCATTCTTTTGCTAGGAACTGCGTTGCTACCATAGACCTTCAAACTACTCTGGATCTTCAGGTTGTCAATGCTAGAACAAGAAATACGGAGTATAACCCTGGTCGTTTCAATGGAGTAATAATGAGGTTACGAGAACCCCGTACCACAGCTCTCATATTCAGATCGGGAAAGATAGTTTGCACCGGAGCGAGAAATGAACATGACGCTTTACTGGCATCCAAAAAGTTTGCAAGAATCATACAAAAACTTGGATTTAATGTGAGTAATATGCAATATTCAGAAAAGAACGAAGAGTAGATTCAAGGATTTTGTCCCAAAAGCGCCAAGATGAAATGTGTGCAAATGCTTATCTCTCAAAATTTTGCTAAGCAAATGACGATTTGATAAAATACCAAGATCATGTGTCGAGAGATTTAATTTGAAATTATATGCAGATATAATTATATGCAAAATAGTTGGCTCAAAAAAATGATTTCAAAAATTATGGGATTGTATGAATCGAAAAAAAGAAACTATAATATAAAATAAAAAAACTCGGTTTCAAAATCCAGATTTCAGGATTTATGTAAAGTATCTCATAATATTAAGTTTCCAAAATTATGATTACCTGCCAGAAAACATTTTTATTGTATCCAGTTTTTTCATTTATAAATTTGTTTCCAGGTTAGATTGGCCAATTTTAAAATACAAAATATAGTAGCGACCTGTGATCTGAGGTTTCCTATAAAATTGGAAAACCTGAATATGGCACATATGCAGTTCAGTAGGTAAGAATTCTGTTCTTGTGACTTCTATCGACTCGAATATTACATCACTCATATTCAGTATGAGATGAGGTCTATAAAACATTCAAAAATGATGTGATAAATATGACTTGTTTCTTTCAAAGAATCATGGCAGTTATGCCAATAAAAATAATATTTATTTTGAAACAAATGTATATTTCGAAGTGTGCAAAGATGCAAAAGTTTCATTTATAAAAAAAATTTTATTTAGAAATTTCAGTGTGATGTTATTAAACTTTTCAACATCTACTTTTATATATTTATTTTTCGAAAGTCCTTGTGCTGATTTTTAACTTATACAGTTCATATTTGTAGAAATAATCCCAAATGTCTTCTTTTTAGAACATTGTGATAATCACAATATTTTTATATAAATATATGCATCATTCATATATACAAATTTTGATCTTAGAATCATAGGTAACCATTCTATTTGTATTTCTTGTGGAGTCGATATTTATTGAAAAACAGCTTTGTTCACTCTGTGTATTATTTCAGTTTTGTTTTTTTGACTCATTGAAATATGTCTTACGTTTTCATAGAAACGATAACTTATTGATTAAAAAAAACCAAGAAGTTTGAGAAATTGTTTCAACTGATTTTTCAATTGCAAAACTGGTGTATTTCTGCTGAATCCAAAAATATTTTCACCTATATTATTGTCAATGGTTTATTCATTTTGCATCTAGAAAGTTTCCATTTTAAATTGGAGGGCATATACATTTATTTATTTTTTAGTTATGAACCTGAACTGTTTCCTGGCCTCATCTATAGAATGTATAAACCTAGACTGGTCATGCTAATCTTCGTCAATGGCAAAGTAGTTTTTACTGGTGCTAAATCTAGGACAGACATAAAAGATGCTCTGAGTAACATTTATCCCATACTGAGAAGTTTCAGGAAGAACTAGGCGTTTAATTGTGATATGATTTTTTGCTATTGTTGTTTTTTGTGAATGTTACAAGATCGGACTTCCATTATCTAAAGAGGTGTTAATAAATTTGAAATCTGTTAGAGAAGAAATTAAATAACAAATATAATAAACAATGATGAACTCGTTATGGTTACTAAAATAACAGGTCTGAAATATTTGAATGAGTTAGTTCAAAGGAATGAAATTGAAACTAAAGTTAGAAAAAAAAGGAAAGTATTTAAAACCAAGGTACTTCCAAAATAACTCACGTCAAGCAGAAAGTCAACAATACATTTCCGGCAGTCAGGTACGTGTTACGATACCTCTACTTTATACCTGTCCAGCAGCATACATACCGGCCCCGAACAACAAAGTTATAAGTATTCACTTGGATATGAACAAAGAAAGAAAGAGACTGGGATCAGGAATATTACGACCCCGTCGTCAAGTCATGTAATTTCAGTTTCAAGTAGTCCTTGAAGATTGCTTCGAAGCAGAAGCCAAAACGTCAAACAGATGAATATTGTGTTTTTTTACAAATTGTTATTTTTAAAACATTTGAATTCTGTACCTATTGTTCATTTGTTTTTTCTCAAACTTATTTTGATAGTTTTACATTTTCACTATTTCGGTTTTGAGATTTATAGTTAACACTTTTTCCGACAACAGAAACATTGTCAATAACATTGAAACAAAAATTTACTATTATCCATGCCTGTAATGTAGTTATTTTATTTTTGTCATCATTTGATTGATCCAGTATAAGGGTGGTGTTACCTCACTATTTCTTGTTTTGAACTACTTGATGGTATTGTTGTTTAACTCTCTTTATTTAAGTCTCTTACAGAGTAAGCTGTAAAAAATAATTTGTATTTATTTTGTACTCAGTTGATTTTTGTTAATTAAATGTTTTTTTATTAAAAATGTTTTGTTTTTATTTAGTTTACCTTCGTTCATAATTCAACGGCCATATTATTTATTGTTTTCAAATTTTCAGCAAACTCACGTTGAACTACAGGGATCCTATGACATTATCAGTGGTATGTGCGTTGATTTCAAAAATGGATGTTACATCTCGAAATCTCGGTAACGACTGACTGGCGAGCTACGTGTTCGTTCCTATCTATAATGTCAAAGGGTGGTGAGAGTGATGGCGGTGGGGGGCGATGACGGTCGTTCTGATAGAGGTCCACGTCAGGTATGATACTGTTGGGCTGTCGACGTTCTGTTGACCAGTATACATTCTTTTCTGTTGGAATGCTTATAGATCACAATGGCCTCGACTTCATAGGAAGAAAACAAGTCAGAATGGAAAATAAAACAATCGCTGTTAGACAAAGTAATTTTTATTACTCATTTTGGGCAGAGCATTTATAACTTATTGGTTTAGATATCTATATTGTTTCCTTGAATTGAAAACTATATGAATCAAATATAATTTAAGAAACTCATCAGTCAATCAATGTGTATCCTCCCCTACCCTAATGTCAATTTTTGGCAGGGTGGAAGTCTTTTGGGTAGTTGTAGTCGAAGTTGTGGGAGACTTGTTGTTAGGAAACTTATCCAGTACTGGGTTTTTCCAAGGATGATTATCGTATCCATAATGGTGACCTTGGTCGTGTTTATGTCCTCCATTGTGGAATGGTCCGCAGTCGTGGTTGTGTCCAGGAATGTAGAAGTCATGATTGTGAACATGACCAAACTTGTTGCCATTTCCTCTATTCCATGGTTCTGAATAATCAAAAACGGTTATTTTTTGTTCGCAATTTGTTTAATAATCTGTTTCAAATTTAATTAAGTATGTTTGATTCGACAATGAAGTGTATAAGAGGTAAGAGTAGGTACATATTAAGTGAGTGGGTTATTCGACCCTTCAATTTGCCAGGGTTATCGTGGTTCACACCTATTCAAATTTGGATGAGTGGATTCAGCTTCTTAAATTATTTGGTTAGATGGCGAGAGAGAAATAGAGTATGTAATCTAGTGTTCCGTTATCTTCCAGAGACACTACGCACTGTCTTCCGTCAATTATGACTGACAGATCACAGTAGGCATATCAGGCAACACAGGTCATCTCTTCTGTAATGATTCGAAAGATTAATGCTTTAGAATGGACTAATCCTGGTGGATTTTTCCAAAAGTCTGAAACTCTTCTTCTATATCAAGCACAGCCCAAACCAATAGCAATGAAGGTTTTGGTCTAATGAAGTCCCCTGTTTCGCCACGGACTTATCTGTGATAATTTTGGGCGCCTCGGCGACAATCCCTGCATCTAGGGTTAAGAACATCCAAATATTTCCTAAGAGCAGACTTAGGTGTTGAAGACACTATCGTGGCAGACCAAGATAACTCCTCAGTTTCCGATAATATTTGAATGAATATAAGCAACTTTGAAGGATTGACGAAGTTTTGCTAATATATTACCTACAGTGTGTGTCATTTAGAGGTTCTATTGAAAATTTTAGATGAATTAGTATAAACGTTTTAGGTAGGTATTAGTGTATTTGTCTTATTTTATATTATCTACGAATCTACATGGTACCGAGTAGAAGGGTGGCTAACAGAGGTACGTTTATTCAAATTGTTCTGTCAGGAATGCACTTTTTTTCAGTAAAAACTCAGAGTCCGTTTTCATATGAGAATATTTTAAAAATGTAGTTTTTTCATTATCGAATAATAATTTGACCAGAATCTTCTTATAATGTGTGAATCAAAATTCGAAATCAAATTTTTTCTTGTTTTTTCAAAAAGGACACATACGT
>WOGN01011046.1:0-10167 GCA_015342105.1 Leptinotarsa texana | reverse complement strand
AAACTGGTCTGGAACTGCCTAGAAAAGCTACAAGAACTAGGTAGTCAAAACAGACTGTCATTAGCCTGGGTACCAGGCCACACAGGATACAAGGGCAACGAAGAGGCTGATACACTAGCACGAGAAGGAGCACTATGCTCCCCCATTGGCCCGGAACTCTTTTCTGGAACAGCAAAAGCGCTGCGAAAAACTTGTAACAGCAACTGGAAGGAAAAACAATCTCAAAAATGGTGGAATAAGGCGCCGGGTATGAGACAGGCCAAAGAGTTCATTAAAGATCCATCGCCAAAATTCACGGAGTACCTACTAAGTCTGAATGGGCGATCAACTGGAGTTCTGGTCGGGCTATTGACGGGACATTGTAGACTCAACAAAAACATGAACAACATCGGACTGGCAGACACAGCTCTGTGCAGGCTTGCCAAGAGGATCAGGAAACCTCCGTACACATACTATGCTATTGCGAAGGTCTCTCAAAGATAAGGTATGCAACATTAGGGGAGGAAAAACCACAACCCTCTCAATATATGGGGAACTTGAGGTCTGGCCTATGAAGTCTAGTTACAAGTACGGGCCTAGACAAGGAATTCTAGCATACATGAGGGCACACAATAGACCTGCAAAGGTCGTAGTGTAGTGGCTGTTCAGCACAGAAGCCCCATATTAATCTAATCTTATCTAACAAGAATGTGATGTTATATAATATCAAATCACGAAACATCAAAATAAAATAGGTATTTCGGAACAAACTCATTGATTTTCTGGATATTTTCTTGTCCAAAATAATCTCCAGAAAATCAATGAGTTTGTTTCAAAATACCTATTTTATTTTAATGTTTTGAGTATTTTTATTTTGAGTAATTTTCGGTGTCAACAAAAAAGAAAAATAACTTTGCACGAAAAACTTCGAAAATGATTTTACTCTTCAAAAAAATTGACCGTGGTTAACATCATAGCTGTGTAATTTGTAATATTGCAAGCTTTTTAAATAAACCGTCGTATACAGGATGCTCTATTTATCGTTTTTGCAAATTTGTATTTTCATAGTCCCCATTTAAAAAAAAGTTTATAAAAAATAAAACTTCACTAGATGGCCATGACTTCAAATCTAGATGTATTTTTCAATGCTGATCAATTTTTCGGAATAACATTTCCCGAGATTTTTCAAATATTTGAAGGCTCCTCGTATATTACGTGTGGTTTACTGTATTTTGTTGGTGCATGTTTAGTAGTTCCAACGGATGCACAAACTTTTATGAAGAATAACTTTTTATTGAAAAACTTTTAATAAGTTTCCCATATGGTGCCTACTTTGGGGATGACACTGTAAATGTGATTTCTATTTTTCGGTGACAAAAAATGTAAGGGGTGAAAATCACCCCAATTGGAAATAATCGGTAGCACCTTACAATTCACTTTATTTGATTATATAGGTACTTATAATATGCCCTAGAAGTTTGACCGGTGAAGTGCTTAGTTTCTTTTAAAAATGTGCACATAATAGTTTTTAGTTCATTTGAAGAAAAGGCAATTTGTTGGAACACTGCAAAAATAATTTTTTCACTTCAACACAATTTTTTCTTCAAGATTAAGCACTTTAAATCGCTCAAATTTTTTAGAGCATCATAAATAAAGTGAATAGTGAAAGAAATATTATTTTTCAGTTTGGCTGGTAATTTGGGGATGACTTTCATTCATATTTCTTGTCACCGAAAAAAAAAGAGATCAATATTATTTTTGTCATAATTTGCTTAGTTTTAATGCTAGGGGCATTATTAAAAAAACTGAAGATTTTTTTGTATCACTTTGAAAAAGAGGTTTTTTCAAATTGTATTTTCAAGATATTTTTAGTTTTCGTTTCTACTTTTTCTTTTATGATATTAGATAAAAATGGATAGAGAACACAGAAATTATTTGCCAACTTAGGCTACTTATCCCTTCATATGAAAACCTGACAGCGGGAATTTTTGAATCACTTGAAATAAATGGTTTATTCATTTGAAAGTACAGGATAATCCTAATATATCTACATATCTAAATATAGTCACAAATAAGTGAGAAGAGGAAAGTGTTCAACGGAAATTTCCAAAGTCATTCTCCCCGTTTTACAGTAACTATAAATTGAGATATTATATTTCGATTCCGAATAGAGTGAATAATAAGTCTACGAATTATTTTCGTAATTCCAAAGTATTCTTACGAGTTGGGACCAAAATGGGGCCTGAGACAATGATTCAAGGAAAAATTTCTATGATGAACAGAACGCGAAAACTGGTTCGGTATTTTCCATGAATGGTATTGAATTCCGCCCACGCCACGTGCCAAGCATAATAACTCGCCGACAGTGCAATTTGCGTATAGTTCGGCTTTCAATTTCGTGAAAATGCATTATTTCAAAGCGTCATAATAAACTAAATGTCGAAACAGTATTAAATACGAAGGCGAGTAATTCTATTAAATGGTGCTGGAATCGGTTTCGTTTTTATTAATATATGTGAATGAATATGAATATAAATTAGAGAAATGCATACTTTTAACACTGGTAGAACTTTGACTTCGAATTGGTCAACTTGAAACAGGGAATACTTGCTTCTCAGTAGCATTACATAGTCATGGATTCATTTTGATAAAAAAATAACTTGGATGGATGTTCTTTTTGGGAAACCTCTAGAACTGGATAGACTTAAAATTGAATTATTCTTTCGAAAATGGATTTCAAGAATGATTTGTAACAGAAAAAGTTCATCTTCCAACGATGAACTGTTTTGAATATATTGAAATACAAATTGTTATAAACCATGTGTAGGAATGTCTGTCAAAAGTAAAATATATATATATATATTTTTGTAGTATCCTTGAATATAGAAAATCGAAAAATCGTGGAGTGGATGCAAAAGGAAATAAATTTATTTGTGTCATTTAAATTTCCGCTCTGAAGGATCCTGCTTGGCGATTATTTGGCGGATGCGCCGAGGTTACCTTAATAAATTAAAACTATGATTTAATGAAATATTGTTGACGCCTTTCAGCTGAGAGAACATTTAGTAAGAATGGGAGAAAGGTATCAAATATCTGCCATATCGAAAATTGAACTGTTTCCTAGTAAAATTATGTGGATAAAAATGTGGGAAAATGCCCCATATTCCAAAGATTGTCTCAAAGTTCTAAGAATTGGTAACTTCAGAGCCCAACATTTTTGTTGACAGAAAGAACTTTCGTATCTTCAACTCATTATGCAAAGTATTAATATTATATTTTAGAAAGCATAGTAAATCATAATCGATAAATTGATAGTAGTAGCCACTACTACATGGTAGGAGATCATCATGAAAAATGAGAATTAAAACTTCCTATGTTTTTATATCACTTGTATTTGTAAATAAAGTTACTGCAGTTTTGTCCTACAAGAACATTTTCAGATTAATTTTTATTGAGTTTATTGTATTATTTTGAAACTGTCCTTGTATGACGAATCTTCAGAAACGTTACAAATACAAGTGGTATAAAAACACAGATAGTTTTATTTTTAATTTTTCAAAATAATAATCGAATATATTAAATATATTTTATCAAAATAATTTGGGTAGTCAAGTGGAAACCTTTCTAATCACATGCGTATTTGAAAAGTGGAGAAAAATAGAAGACTCATTTATTAGATGAATTTCATTTCATGTGAATGCCATGATATTGTGAATCAACGAGAAAAGTGTAAGAATCAATCGAAACTAAAAAGATTGGTAGGTCTTGATGTTAATTCAGTATTATAATTGATTTACATAATATATTGTTTCTCGGTGTTTTTTGGGTTTTTCACTGTACACAAACTGAAAAATAAATCTAGATCAACAGAAATTCTGGTGAAGTATAATAAAAGGGAAACTGAGAAGTATTATAGTTGTGTAGTATTTGAAAACACTTTTCCCTCCCCAGAACAAAAATGCTTTCTCTCGACGCGTTAGGTTTACATTCTGTAGCAGCATTTATTCTGACTACAGCTTCACTTATTTAAACTGATAGGAATCTTTGAAAACAATAAAAAAAAACAATTAGAAATTATTTTTGCCCACGCATGAATTTAAGAAGTTCAATGTCTATGTCCGATTACTTTGAGTATTGGATTAATTCTCAACAATCTCCTTGTAAATTGATGGTCGATTACTCGACAGATAAATATAAACTTAAAAAAAAATCGTTACCATTTATTTTTAGACGTATGGGATTTTCCCAAAGGGTCATTGAGCTCCGAACGTTTGGCCAGCTGAATTAGTGTTTTCACTTCTCCCTGAATTCATTTTTGAACGACACTAACTCTCGTTAAATCTTTTGAGAGTTGTTCAATCAAATCGTATGTTACATTTCATTTCAAGCTTCATATGTTGTAAAATTCGTTCAACATTCTTTGTAAAAAACCACTTAGTAGTGAGCACTTTGGATTGAAAAACAAATCTGAAGACAATGTCGTTATAAAATTAAAGTCAGAAGTTTCTTTTTAATTTTTTCACATATTCACTATAATCATGTGAATTCACTCTTTTCATCGCCTTCTCTTTATTCAGTTTTTGTTCTTCACTTTTTCTTCTTTCCATATTGATCTTTTTTTTGTCGTGTCACTTATAAACCCTCTCAAATCAGTTTATGAATTTTGTGCAGGTGTTATTCTGATTCAGTTCAGAAGTCATAACATCGTCATTATTAGAAAACAGATTCAACAGACGAAAATTATTCAGTTCTGAACTAGTCACTGAATATTTGTTTTTAATCTATGAAATCTGTCGTTTTCTAAGCATTCTAGAAGACTCAACTTCAAACTTTTCCAACTCCTAGTCATGACTGAACGCATGTCCATCTGGCAGTAGATGGTTTCGCAAAAGTAGAATTAGTCTCCTCATTCAAAAAACTCCTATGTTCTGTTTTTTTTTTTTGGAAAAAAAACTTCAACAATATGAATTGATTTGGTACTATAACCACAAGTCAATTGATATTCTCTCTGAATATTCAATAGTTTGTGAAAAATATTAGTGAATGCTGTCATATTTGTTTGGGGAAAAAGCATTTTGGCTTTCTTTTTCATATTGAATAAAACTCTTTATGTTTCTTCCTGAGAACTTCAATACAAACATCACTGTCTGCCACCTGTTTATGTTGAAAATTATATGTTTCACATTGTTGAAATTTTTTCTTAGTTGTTATATTACAATTCTTTTTACATTGGTTATTATGACTTCAATGATTTCAAGAAGAGGGTAGAAATATCAACGAATACCATAACAAATTCTAAGAAAAATAAAACAAATTGAAACTCTATAATCCTATATAATATTAATAAATGAAATAATATGCGAATGGACTACTGGACTACTGTTTACTCTCGAAAATATTGTTATGTTTACATATAGTGAGTCTCGTTATTGTCTCACAGAAAGCATCAAGTATTGTGTGTCTTGCACTTCCAATTGATGTCTTCACTCATTTTCAAATCGGGGTTTCTTCTGGATTCAAGAGATTTTTATAGACTCATTGAATAAAATCCAAATTTTATTAGATTTTTTTTAAAATAAGTCACCAAATATCTAGAGTAAGCAGAAAGGTAAAAATAGTTGTTGTTGCAAATTTACAAGATGAAACGAAGGGATAAATATTTCAGTATGTGAAATATTTAACAGTTATTCCCGATTTGAAGTTAAAATTTGTAATTACGATAAAAAATTTACATAATATGAAATGTGAAATGTCCATAGTTCATTAGTTGTGAAAACAACCATTTGTATAGTATGAAAGGTTTGAAATTTTACAGTAATTATATCTTACTGTTGAACGATAGTTATACGTCATCAATTGCCGATTGAACGCAAACGTCAACTCTTAATGTTGACATATAATGCTTCTTGCCACCATGTGTATCTTTTTTATTCAGTCATAGACATAAGCCAGTTTTAACTATTCGTGTATGATGTAAATTTTTGATTGAAAAGTGAGAACTAGCTAGCCGATGGAAACACACATACCTAACCCGATTGATTAAAACTACCCTCCAAGCGACATTCCTCACCCTAACACACGATGAATGTCGAAGACGACGACGCCAACGAAGATGCAAGCGAGAAAGGGGAACGCATCCGAATCGCTTTTTTTATTGCAGGTGCGAACTTGATACTCGACGTTTCCGTCAGAGTTAGACCGGAAGAAGAGCACGTGGATCATGCCTCCCGCAGATCTTTTACGCGAACCGTTTTGTGAAGGTATTTATGTCGAGCATCAGGAGCTGGATGGATATATTTAGCTCCAGACACCCCAACTTCTCGTACGAAGGGGGCCTCTTACATGTCGGCGTCGACGAGCAGCCACCAAACGTCCCTTCCGCCCCCCAACGAACAGGATATTAAGATATACCGGGTGAAGTTCTGAGAAGTAGGTTTTCTGTACGGCAACAAAAATAAATTGTGAACCATTATATCTCTCAGGAGTATCTTCATGGAAACAGCAAAATTACACAAATTCAACTTCATTCAATGTACAATAACTGAATATTCAGACGCAGTCCAGAACAAACAATACCAAAACTCTAAAGCACGGCAGAGTTGACAAGTATGCTTTTTGTCGGCATAAATATTCGCGCTGCGTAGTCACTTGACGCATTTTCAAGTTTGAATATCCAAAAATGAACGTATTAATATTTATCATCGCCACCATGCCAACCATCCACCCTTTCTGACGTTATGAGACACAATATCTGTTCAGAACAGAAACGAATACATTGAAGAAAGATTTAATCTACCAGTAGAAATTACCGAAGAAACAGAAAGTGTCATTGATGTCTATACACTATAAAAATGAAAAGAAAACGTTCTAGAAAATTAAATTCAAATTAGTTGAAATGAGAAAAAGAATAAGAAATATGAAAGTATGTAAAAAAATTAATGGCATTAGAGAGATACGGCGAATGCATTATAAATGCACACTAGTCAAGGTAATAACTTCAATCTAGCGATCCAACTTACATTTCGTAATGTCACATCGTCTCCACGATAACGTTAATTGGACTTTTCTAATGAACGAGCGAAATCGAAAATTAGTTCAGAATTCAAACAAGCAACAGTGAACAAGTAAAGTAAGTGAAATACTTTTATGAAGTATAATCGAAGTAACAAGTATTGTTATTGAAGTCGAATAATATGGGAAGAAAAAATACAGCAAAAATTTTATCGAAGTTTATATGAAAACAATGATTGTTGGAATTGAAAATATGAAATATGTCTCTCAGAGATGGAATAAATAATTTTAGGGAACACCAAATGAGAATATTTTCTGCGGAAGGTTGAAACATCTAAGGAATATGTGATTGGAAAACATAGGAAGAGTGAGAATAAACGGGATTAATTGATGATATTTAATAAAGCTCATAACAACTGAATAGATATAGGTGTTATCTTTTTTCGAAATAGTAATTGGTTATAACGAAACAATTCTCTTTACAACTGTGTATTTCAATCTTTGTTTGTGACGTGGGTATTCAAAGTTAGCCAATTTTGTCTTATCATATTGTTTTGTGTAAATATTCGTATATTACCATTATCAAGTGCATCAAGAAAAAATTTTGATCAGTTCATGGAATCTTCGAGCTGATTCATCGTTCAGTAAACCCCCGTTATCTACCGGATTTCTAGAAAACAAACAATTAATGATATTGATGAGATTTTTTTCCTCAGCGATTGTCGCGTTGTAAACACGTTATTCGGTTCAAAAAAATTAGTTTAAAATGTTTTCCATCAACCTGCTGGTTATGAAAAGCAACCCTAATGAATTCCCGCCATTTAACGTGCTGTCTCTAGCATGCTAATTCCTATAAACCCACCTTTTATATTTATATTCAAGTGATACTATAGATTCGTTAATGGATGTTCTTAGAAAAGTTTTATATTGTTCATTCATCACCTGAATTTTTTTTCGAAGACATATATCTATCCTAACATTTCGTGATGTTTCCATTTTCGAACTTCCTCCTCATTTATATATTTTCGTCAGTTCCGTTTCCTCTATTTAAATGGCGCTCGGTCATCCGGTGAATATAATAATAGATGATGAAGTTTTTTCCTGTCTACGTGTAATTAGCCGGTCTAGGATCACATACGATACCAATAGAAAATTGAAGAAAACGTGCGCTTCGAATAGTCAAACAAACGCAAATAGAACTGAGACGCCCGGCGTCTGCATCTAAATCGGTGTTCCGGCGTTAGCGTACAATACGTGGTGGATCATTGTTTTCCGGTGACAACAAAGTGTTAGCGAGGTTTGGATCGGCAAAGCAACTACAACTACATTTACCTAAAAGTTCTATTTGAACAAAGATGGTTAGTATCAAGTCAAGAAATTGTTTTTTCTCAACTAAACAAGAGAAAATTCTACTGTCGTCTTGACAAGAATAGCGTTTTCCGCGACAAAGAAGGCATTCTCTTGTCCCGTCTTGTCTCGATATATTTCGAAGTGGTTAATGTCCTTGGTAGCAGTTATTGTTTGTGTTTTCGAAAGTACCTATACTTAATTGACATTTTAATCCTCAATAGTGAAACCATCAGGTAGGTAGTTGTCAGCGAAAAAAAGTAATATCCTTAATACTTAGGAGGTTTTGCTTTCTGCTGCGTTTACAATCTCTGTAGCAAAAATAATACACTCGAACATTGGATGAGATTCTTTTATTTGGCAATGAGATTACCAGTTAATTACTAATTGTGAATAACTGAATTACTTAATTATACTATAAGTACATAAAACACTTTTTATCGAAAAGTTCCGACTGAAACTGCTCTTGATACTGGATTATGTTCCGAAAGGAAACAGAAAAATTAAGAATCCTGCTTGTGAGCATATTTCATTTCATAATCACCTGTATTTATTCGAAAATCATCCTTGTCTTTATTGTTTTGGTATCTCTTTGTCTAGTGTTCATTTCAGTCGTCCAAATAACTTGTCAATATTTTATTGGTTGTAGAAATATTTAGACTGGTAAAGCAAACGTTGATTGCGAACATTATTCATTACATTATTTCGTGCTCATAAGGCGCTATGGAAACACTTGGGATGGGATGATTGGTATCGATAATAAAAGCAAAGTTGCTATTCGCGAGGTTTGCATGAAAATAAAGTTAATTTTTATAATATTACATTTCTCTCTACTACTCTTGTCCTATCTTACCTTGTCACGTCTTGACCAAAATGAGCCAATCTCCTGCTGTATTGTCGAAATTTTTCAATAGAAAAATCGACTTGTGTCGTTCAAGAGAAGATAATATCTTGTCTTGGTGGCAACACTAGTGAGGGTCTTTTTATTTATCTTACTACTTCAGCGAAGGATCGTTTCCATTTATTCTATTCCTTTCTTCTATATCCCAATTTTTATATCCGTACCTTGGTTAAAACCAAGTTCTTACATTCGATAACTATTGAGTGTGTGAACTACTGCAAAATATAATATTTTCAAATACTTCAGCCGAAATATTTTGGAGTAAAATTTGAATATACCTGAAACGGATCTCATACATTTATAACATAGGTAGTTATCGATTAAGTAGTTATCGATAGAGTTTTCAAAGTATTCAACTTTATATTCATATTTGAATGGAACGAGTTGTTTGTGGCTAATAATATTCAGAGTATTGAATGATGGAAGAGAATCCGACTAGCAAGTGACAGGCAAAAATACGATTTTCTCTAAGTTGGTAGTCAAGGATCTGCTGCGGAAATAATTGAAAATTGTAGGAAAATCAATATCTACCACACTTTTCAAACCTGGCCACCTTTAACTACTGTAAAATATAGTTATGTCTCAAGATGCCTAAGGTTTTCACATAGCTATTAAATTTGAACAAATCGTTTATATATAACTTAGAAATGGGCTCGAGTACCACATACTTAATATTTTTCTGGGCACTGAGAACATAATATGTTCTGGCACATGGATCTTTCAGATGGATAACTGAAGAGTTTTCTACCTTTACATCTTACGATTTACGGATTCGAATTGTTACATTCACCTTTGCATCATCCTCTGTAGACCTGCATTCTTGAAATCTATATTGTTCCCAAAAAAATATTATATTTTATATCGATTTCTCAGAACTTTCTCGACTCTTAAAATATTGTTCTGTATACCTCTTTTTGTATGCAATATAT
>WOGN01011045.1:0-10168 GCA_015342105.1 Leptinotarsa texana | reverse complement strand
ATTTTATATTAGATTAGACAATGGAAGTCCGAACTGATGAAATACACCACAAAACATTGTCAACAACCACCTTTAAACAAACGTCAAAATATATAACTTATCAGAAGAGAAAATTAACTAATTCTTAAACTGTTCTAGGCCTACAACGAACTAATTTATTGTGAATATCGGAACGCACTATTCGTCTGTGAAATGTCAGTTAATAAATCAGGGTCACTATGACTTGTTTGTTTTGCAATCGCAAATTCCTGTATTCAAAATTTCATTCAATTGTCCTGTTTTTTGTTCTTCGACAATTCCTTTTATATATGCATATATGTTTTAACTTGAAGTGGAAATAGTAAATACCTGGTTTTCCTTCAATTTTTTGTGTGGTGTGAGTTTTCTAACCTTTGGAACTGGAAATTGGAATGGATCTGGTTTTATCAGGTTGATTTTCACTATATTTGGATTTAATTATCAGTATACAATACAATAGTATTCAATTTCTAACTTTTCTATTCTAATATTATTCAATTTCTAGAGACAAAGGTTTTTGTGGCGTTCACCTTCATCGCCTTGAGAAGAATTTTCTGTTGTTGATAAAAAAGTTGAACATCTCTTACTTTCGTTAATTACCAATTCTCAATTTTCATTACTACAAATTTATAGCTTCATTATCTATCTATTCGATGATTTTCATATTTGTTCCTAAATTTAAATACAACTTTACTCAACAATTACTCACTTTTGTGAGGTTAACATAACATAACAGATATCATTTTGCTTTTATCTGACATTTTTGACAACCTATATAGGTTTTCTGTTTTTTGAAATTTAATGAAACTTGGTACACAAATTTTGAAATTTGAATTTCCCACCAGTGTCACCATTACAGTGCGAAAAGTTTCAATGAAGTTTAACTTTGGCACTTGTCGTGCTTTAAATTTAACTTAAAATGATGCGGCCAACTGCGACCCACTGACGTTCAGTGTTTGTCAAATTCAACTTTTTTTTTTGAAAAAAATTGAAAATGTGCATTTCTAGAACGAGTTCAACAAAAAGTTACTTGAAAAAGTTGTGTCTATGAAAATTTCATATCCATTTGTCAAATTTTATGCAACTAGGATAAAGTAAAATTTTTACTTATTTTTGACAGATAACCCATTCATTTTAAAAAACAAGTTAGGAGACAAGCATAGAAAGAGTTAGACGAAGACAATACAATAGGGCACAAGAAAACCTAGAAATACAACAACCACAGGCATCGACTTCGACCGCTAATCAAAATTTTTGTTAAACCCATATGGAAAGCTGGAAACACATTCTTATGAACAGCCCATGGAATTTATTAAGTTAAGCAATATTGATGAACAACAATTGATAGGATTAGTAATTTTAAAAGGTAAAACAGGGAAAAAACCAATTAATATATTAAGAGATACAGGTTCTGAAGCTTCATTATTAAAGAAAAAAATTATTAAAGATCTGGAAATACAAAACAGTATTGTGAAAATGCCAAAAACAAATTTAATAGAAGTAAATGGTAAAAAACTGGCTGAAACAAATCAATAAATAAACATTGAAGTGAAGATAAATGAGGAGAACTCAGATTTACAACTATTAGTAATAAAATATATGGAATATGCTGTCATCATTGTTACTGATCAATTAAAAAAAATTAGAGCTAATATAAAGTATGAAAAGAAATGTATTGAATTGGATGCTAATTGTTTTTCGTTTGTAGAAGAAGAACAGGAAGGTATAGTGAAAAATATGTCATGCATAAGAAGTATGAATGAGAAGTATGAGTTTGAAAATGAAAATAAAGATGAAAATAATGATAAATATAAATGTGATGAAAAATATGAAGATTATATTTTATAAGAGTTATTGAATAAATGAAATAATTTAATTAAGAATGAATCGAGAGTAGCTAGTGAATATGTGCATAAAATAGAGGTTAAAGAAATAGAAAAATTCAGGTCAAAGAACTATCCACTTTCATATAAATATAGCGATCAAGTAAGAAAGCAAATTGAATTATTGATAAATCATGGGATAAAAGAGAGGAGTACCACTAATTACATCAATCCTATTGTAATTGTTTATGTTTGGATGCCAGAGATCAAATAAAATTAGTGTTTCTCAATATGAAGCACCTTTGAATATTGAAACTATTTTTTGACAAGTCACCAATACTAAATGTTTTTCTGAAATAGATTTGAAGCATAGTTTTTGGTTGAAACCACTACATATAGATTCTAGAAAGTAGACAGGTTTTTCTATAGAAGGGATAATTTATAGATTTTGTGTAGTTCCATATGGATTGCAATCAGCTTGTCCAGCACTCGAAAGAGCATTGCATATTATTTTTGACAAATATGAAGATTTTGTTTTGCATTATATAGATGATATTCTAATTTATCCCAAAGATGAAAATACACTTAAAGAACACTTAGCCAAAGTTTTGCAATTGGTAGGTGAGGCAGGATTAAAAATTAATTCAGAAAAATGCCAATTCTTTCAAAAGGAATTTAACTATTTAGGTTATGAATTGAATGATAAAGGGCTAGAAATGGACCCAGAAAGAATAAAAATTATTCAAGAATATCCTAGACCTAATAATTTGAAGACTTTGAGAGGATTTTTGGGGACTATCAATTATTTTAAAAGACTTATACCACACCTTCTCAAGAGAGAGTTATGTTTGAGTTACTAAAGAAAAATGTGAGATAGAAATGGGGAGATGAACACGAGTAAGCTTTAACAGAATTAAAACAAATTTTCTTAAATGAACTTAAAGTTTATCATCCAGACTATACTGTACCATTTATTTTAAGAACTGATGCTTCTATGTACAGATTTGCTGAAATGCTAGTTCATAATCAAGGGGGAAAGGAAGTTCCAATATCCTTTGTTTCTAGAATCACCAAGAAATATGAACGCAATTACAGTGTCACTGAATTGGAACTAGCAAGCATAATATTCTGTATGAATGAGTTGAGATTTTTCTTACTTGGAGAAAAGTTCTTCATTGAAACTGACCATGAGGCATTGCTTTCTATTGTAAACTGTAAATTGGCTAATAATAGAAATCAAAGATGGGCATTGCTCTAACACGAATATAAATTTGAAATCAGACATATACCAGGACGACAAAACATAGTTACAGATACAATAACTAGAATGTAAACTAACAAGACTAGCAATACCAGACAAATTAAAAAAGGGATAAAAGTATTTGATGGAAAATCAAATACAGAAAATTATTGACGAAATACATCAAAAATACGCACACATGGAAATTAGAAAAACTTGGATGACATTTAGGGAAAATAACATCAGTAGAAAAGACATAGGAACGACAAAAGACATCACAAACAAATGCAGACTATGTCAAGTAGGGAAAAACAAGAACATGACTAACAAGAACGAACCTAGGAGTATTATAACACACAAATCACTACAAAAAATTCCTATGGACTTTATCAGCAATTTAATAATCACAGACAACAACAACAAACACATATTGATAATCACAGACCATTTTTCCAAATTTGTAAAACTATATACAACGACAGAAACAAATTTCAAAATAGTAACACAAAATTCAACTGACTACATACTCAAGTTTAGAAAACCACAAAAAATTATTCTAGACAATGCCACTTATTTCAATAATGACAAAATTAAAAGATTTGATCAGAGATCAGATATCAAACTGAACTTTACAAGTATTAGGCATCGAGCTTCAAACCCTACAGAAAGGTACATAAGGTTAGTTATAAAATATTTAAGAATTGTTTCACAAGAAAACCACAGGAAATGGGATGAAAAGTTGCATTTAGTGGAGAACTATCTTAATGAAGTGCCAAATACAGTTACAGAGGAGTGTCCAAAATACATTATGACTGGAAGAATGCCTGAGAGAGAATGGGTTGAGGATGAAAGAGATGTGAATGAGATTATGATGAGAGTGAATGAGGGGATACAGAGAAATGCTAGTAAATATTTGAGCAAAGAGAATGAGCGAAGGAATAAAAGGGTAAAATTTGAAAAGGGAGAATTAGTGATAATCAAATCATTAAAAGTGCCGAATGAAAGGAGAGGTATATGTGCGAAATTACAACTACCATTAGAAGGTCCTTACGAAATTGCTAATGAAAATCCAAAAAATAGTTATGAGTTGAGAAATCCCGTAGATGGAAGTTTGAGGGGAACTTTTAATATAGAAAGTATGAATAAATTCTAAACATAACTCAAGAATAATTTGAATTATACCTATTATGATTATTCAATTAATGTTCAGTTTAGGAAAGAATTTAACTCTTGCAGAACCATATTTGCATATTAGTGTAGAAATTGTGAATACTTTGAATAGAAATTTCAAATTTGAATTTTGTTATTGACATACTAAAATCTCAAATGGAAAATTTGGGGAATTTGTTATGTAATTAATTATAGGGAATAATTTTATAGAAAATATCATTACTATTATCATCAGAAATAGCTGAATATTTTACCTGAAATCTATAGTACCCTGTTTTCAAGCAGACAAAGAACCATCACACAGTACTAAAAAAACATAGTTTCCGAAGCAAGTTTAGTTCATTTCGCAACCTTCTTTCGCATTAAAATAAACCAACAGCTATCAGCCAAATTTATCTGGAAAAACAATAATGTTTTTGATTATATAGCAAAAGTAAAGTCCACATATTAGGCAGAACCAATGAATTTGCAGAAAAAATAATATGAAAGAACTCAGGTAGGTATTTGAAAATATCATCTAAATTCTATGCACAAGTGTCAGAATTCGTTAATATGGCAATTCTTATAGGAAAATAAACATTGCATAATTTCTGACAGAGCCCAAAAGATAGGATAAATCACAAATCTTTTAAAAAGCAAGTTCTAATTGTGATATTTACTACATAACCTAGATTAGAAATTAGTCATATTAATTTTCTGTACAAATTAGTGAATAAGAATAGTCTAAGCCCATAGAAACTAAAGTGCATGGAAAAAGTGAAATAAAATAACTCCTAATTCTTCAACAGTATGTTCAGAAATCTATTCCGAGCAGAACGCTCTCAAGTTTGTTGAATATTCTGAGTGCGTTCCATTTATAGCTTGACTCGGAACTTGAAATTCTTTGGTTATTAGCATTCAGTTGAACCTGATATTAACAAGCCAATAAATAAGTTATGTAGCGCAGAGTAGGTAAATATAAGAACCACATTTGGGAATATCACAATTTACTGCGTGTCTTTTGAAATTTGATGAAATAAAAACATATTTTGAGTGTTTGAATATTTGAACCTTCATTTATTTTTATAAATATAACAAACAAAATATTTGGCGAATCCTATCCTGGAACCCAACCTGAGAAAAAAGACTGCATGTTTCTTTGGCAACGACTGAGCTGAGCTGCTGAAACAAACTAATTTTTTTTATACAAAGGGTAACAAGAGTAAGTAATTTCGCCATCATCTATATTAAGGGGCATCTACAATCTCTACTTTTCCTTTCCAAAAAAAAGAGGACCGACACTAAATGAGAAACATCTGTATATCGAAAACCCACTCACACAGGACAGTATCTGAACCAGAATCCAACCACCATCAATAAACTAAGAGAGGAATCTACTACACCGTGCTCCACATGAAAGAGAAGCCGCCACAATCAGTACTTGTACTTCCCTACATCAGAGGATTGTTGGAAATGATTAGAAGGATTGGGTCCAATTGCAACATCAGGACCTGTTTCAGATCTGGAAATACTATCGGTAGCAGCCTTACAAAAACCAGGCCACCAAACGCGGACTGCGATTCCAAGAATTGCATTAACCGGGTACCCTGCGAGTGCGGAGAATCATACATCGAGGAAACTAAGAGGCCATTGAAAGTTTGCATTGCTGATCACAAAAAAAATGTAGGACAGTAGTTTCCGATTTTGTTGACAGAAAAAATACTTAAATTCAATGAACATCATTAGGTACTATCATTTTGATTAGGAAACCACACTACATCGTTCCATTTGCATAATATATTTTATTGTGTTCCAATTATTGTGCCATTTTCCTTCCATAGTATATAGGTATGCATTATTCTTTTCATTCATTTAAAAGTTTTACACTCATTTACATTGTATTTCACGTTGTGTAACTGAAATGATCCAGATCAAATGAAAGTGGCCGTAGTTATCTCCATATATAAAAAAGTGAACAAAATGACATGAATAAATACATACCAATAAGTCTGCTAACAGCTTTTATCAAACTATTTGAGGTTATTATATCAATGAAAATTATGATTTTTTTTATGGCACATGGTTTGTTCAATGATTTCCAACATGGTTTTCTTAGAGGGAAAAGTACCAAAACAGCCTTGTGCAAGTTTGTGGATGAAATTCAATATTTAATTGAACAAAACTCTTATGCCTGTGGCGTCTTCCTGGACCTCAGTAAAGCGTATGACTGTGTTGATCATTTCATTTTACTTCGAAAGCTTTTCAATTACGGAATAAGAGGAAATGATTTGGATCTCTTGTAATCGTATTTAAGTAACAGGAAGCAAAAAGTACATATTAGGCAACGAAATAATGACTTTTTCTCAGACTTCACTGAAATAGAAAAAGGCGTACCACAGATAAATGTACTTGGACCTTTACTATTTATTACACACATAAGTGATTTCTCTGAAATTTACAAACAATCAAGTAATAAAGTTATGAGATATTTAGATGATTTACCCTTGAGTATCAAAGAAGATCGGACAAGACAAATTTTTAAAAAACGTGTTTTCGATCTATTGTGACACATTGAGCTATATTCATTGCAAGAATTCATGGACAAATAACCACTTTCAGTCTTTATAAAATTTAAGCTTCTTAGTAACTTTAATATTAGATATTACATTCTACTCATCAATCTTTATCTGTGATATTTAGTTATTTGTTTCTGTCATTTTTATATACTTATTGTATTTGCCTATACCACGTGCTTTTATTTATGTTACTATTAAGTGACATTTGAAATGTTAATGTAATCATTTTTATGACTTGAGTTTTATCAATCGTTCAACTTGAAAGCTTTAATAAATCTATTTATCTATCTATCTATATCTTGTCACTAATGTTAATTATATTTTAATAAATTCTTGAAATTGTATTGTTTCTATCATACGAAGAGAGTGCTTTTGCATTTATCGTCATTTTTATTTATTCAACTATTATTATTACTATTATTATGTTGTGTAAAACTTTTCAAATGAATGAATAAAATTATCATTATTATCAAGTTATTATTATAATATTCCGAAGGTGAAGTTAAGAATCAAGTATTCTAAACACGAATCTGCCAGACAAACATATTTTTAACGTCTTCTGTGAAACTCATTTTGAATAATCCTTTGGGTATTTGATTTTTTTCTGTTGACTTTTTGTCACACATTCATAAGTTAGAGACTCATCTCATGCATCCACCTGAGTCCAGATATATTGTCTCAGAAATAATTTAGATTACCGCCCTATAAATGAATGTTTTTCATTTCGAGAAGAAATTCATCTACTTTTCCAGTATGTATTCCATGTTATTCCAGTTATTCCATGCCTAGCTTAGAGTTGGGTGGAATGATCGTGCAACGACGTTCAGAATGGTATATTTCCTTTCTGAAGAATTTTTGAACTAATATTGAAAAATAGTGTCATTCATATATTGATTGAAAAACTCTCATGTTTTCAATTTCCCCATAATCCCTACACTCTGACAATTTCGCTTACACTAAGTAAATGCTGTTTGACAGTTTCTTAGCTCACACTGAATAATTTCATAATTTCATAGTTACTTTCTGTTTTCACAAGAAGAAATTACTATTTTGTAAATTTAAAATAAACCGACACAGAAGCATCCAATTTTTGTAATTTCACTAGACTTGCATTCACACCAATTAGTATTATCCTTTATGTATAATAACTCCTGGAACTGAATGTGACAAAAAATTCAGTAAAAAGTACCAGTCTCCGTGAACGCAATTACTTTAAATTAGATAAAACCACAACTGCATTCGTCAGAATAAATATTAACCTTTTCTAAAAATAAACATCAGCCCGACTGAAACGAAATGTCAACAAAAGAAGGACGGTGGAGAGCAAACAACATAACAATTATTTTCCGTAATATTTCCCTTAGTACAGTTTCCGACGTACAATTCTACCATTACGTTGGCTCTTATTAATTGTTTACTGCACAAAGTCAGTTGTAATTTTTAGTAACGTTGGATTTTATGCAAATTTGCAACACAAATGGAGCCAATTACCCACGGTTTGAAACGAGGTTCTTTCAAAGAAATAACTTTTTCATGAAAATGCATAGGAATCGGTCTTGATAGAATCTTTGTTTATTGGTGCAATTTGTTATATACTCGATAATTTTCTTTGGGAAATGAAGTTTCCAACAATCTATTATCGTTCGTGAATTTTTAGCAACTTGCTCCACACCAGGAAGCTGGGGAGTTTTTCGTAAATGTGGTTGCTTGTGGACCAAACATTTAGTTTCGTCTTTTCCTGTGTATACTAAATCGTTTGAGTCACTAGAACATACCTGCAATAATTCTTGATCTGTATTATCTTCGGAATTTGATTGCTCTGAATCAGTGTTGTGTAAACTGTGCTCAAAACCTGCATCTTTATCGTTGAACCCTAGATCAGGATCATATTATACTCCTGCTTCTTCTTCTTCCAGCATTTCGTTCACACAGCTTGCAGCTGTTTTTGCTCTTTTTTGTACCACATTATACAATGTATAATTCCACGAAAACAAAATGTTTTTTTATAATTCTATAGAATAATAACGAACGTAATTAGTCGCGAAGTTAGATATTGTCTAGCACATCATAAAATCTTCTACTATATAATCAGTGGTATATTAGTTACTAGTTAAAATTCGAACACTACCTTCTATAAACACGATTTATTCAAAACTGGCCTTGCACTTCAAAAAATAATATAAATAGGGTGGTCAGCTACATTTCTAAGAAGGCATAACTGAGCGTACAAAGTCATGAAATTAATACAGTATACAGTGTGTTCTATGAAGTAAAGTTGTTAGATGAAATCTAACAACACGACTGATGGCGGGTTAAAATAATAAACAAACGTCAAGCAGTTATGGAAAGCAAAAGAATAGTGGGATTGCGTAACAAATACTTGGAACAAATTACCAAATATAGACAAGAACAACAGCAAATTTTTTATTTGGACGAAACTTGGTATGACACTCACGACACAGTTACAAAAAAGTGGACTAATGGTTCGAAAATGTGTACGCCTAACATGCCAGCAAACAAAGGATCGCGACTAATCATTGTGCACTGCGGAGGAAGTGAAGGATGGATCCCGAATTATTTGAAATTATGTGGAAAAAAAAACTTGAGGACTGCATTGTTGACTATTATAAGAACATGGAAGCTAATATTTTCGAGAAATGGTTTGAAAACACATTGATACCAAATTTGAATGCTAATAGTGTAATAGTTCTTGACAACGCTTTCTATGATTCGCGACAGCTCATCAACGTACCGAATAAAAATTGGAGGAAAGACGGAATACAAAGTTTTTCAATAGATACATGTGTATTTTAAAGATTACAATACCAAAAACCAACTACTTGAAGTTTTACAGACAAAAGCATTTCAAAAAGTGTATGTCCTTGAGAATATTTCTGAAAAGTATGGACACACCAAAATTTGATAAGAAGGTAATAGAGCTAATTAAAGAAGAAGTATCTAATATTACCGAAGAAGACTGACAGAAGAGGATTAAAAAAGTAATTTAGTTGAAAAAGACAATATGGAGATTGGACAATATGGACGATTTAGGTATAGGGACGTGATATATATTATCTTGAAGTAATTTTCCACCATCTCTCAATTTACCGAGTAATATAGAGGAGGTTTCATTTGAAAAAATGAACTTTTGATTACTTTTATGCACAATGAAAATAATAGTGATTTAAACACGCCCTGTATGATATGGAGTCGATTTCTTGGTGTTATTTGAATATTTCGAGTTTGTCCAAACTATCATCAAAACATCAACTTTTCATGAATTGAGAGTACTGATGTACTTAATTTCAATTAAGGCTATGTTTTGGACCATATTTAGCACAATTTATTTTTTATCTCGAAAA